>JAQGCL010000007.1:0-48453 GCA_034699605.1 Isotomiella paraminor | reverse complement strand
GGTGTTACTGCTACGTCTTGTCATGTTGCATGTCATGCCGGTGCATTTCCTTCACTTCATTAAGCCTGCCAATTGAGTTCATATACAGTCTCAATCGTTGGCAGCAAGGAAAAACAGGTTAAGACCAAAACTGTAAAGAGTTATGAATGTAACAAGTTTACCAATGTATCTCACGCCTCTGGCTGTACGTGATTGTTTACCTCTGAAAGACCGGTTTAATAGGCGTATGAATGCAGCGACGGATGGACGCATGGAAATCAATATTCGCTATCCATGACTATGTGTGTTTTGTGAGGAGAGAATGAGAGGGTAGGGTGCATAATATTAATAATCTTAGGTGATTTTTGATATTGAAAACGAAACTAAGCGTGTATGTTCTTATGTGATGCCACTAAAGAAAGGGGAAGTGAATTCATATGCATTTTATGATTATTGTTATTATTCACACATGCAATGCAACTGTGCCAGAAGCCTTTACGTTTTTACATGCTACATAATTACTGACTTGACCGTTACCATCTAGTTATGTCGTGTGTGTGCATGTGTGTACACTTTGGCAACCGTTCACATCAATATTTTATGTCTATAAATGTACAAAGGTTGTTGTGCAACAGCGGATTCTCTGCGACATGTCATTCATTCAATATCTAATCAGTCAAGTTAGTCAATTGTGTACCCATTACACTATTTACAAGTTCTCTATAAGAACCAAAAATATAGTTCAATGTTTCCAGGGCACTCATTCAAAAAGCCGTTTGACTTCCTCCTTCTTTATGTGCCAAAATTAACAAAACTTGGCGTGATGTTGTAATGTCATGTCGTTTCATGTAGTTCATGCATTTTTATCTAGGTATGCTTTGTAGATGTCTGAGTAAACAAAGGAGTGTATGGTTTATGAAATGCATTGAATATCAATTAGGCATACATGTATTTATGTCTGCACTACTGGCACACATTCAAAATTCAAATATCAGGAATGGTTTTGCAATACAGCGTCCCCATTAAGGATTCAAAGATTCTATTTTTTATACTTAAAATTGGATTTGTCTGGACACATCTAGGGCGGCAGATTAGGAACCCACGATTAATTTGGAACCCACAGAAATAATTCCTAAACATTGCTGTCCCTGAAAGTTTATAAGGAGCTCCTCAGACTTCGGACATCTTCACCTTAGGCCTCACATTCTTGTCAGTGATTCATCCCAGGCCTCATTTGGTCTCAGGCTTCATCTCAGGCTTTGGTATTTAAGATACCTCACATATCTAATACCTATCATCAAATGACACCCAAAAGTATGTAATGTGGGTTCAAGGATACCATTACAGCAGACCACAATTTCATAACGATAATCCGTTTGTGGACCGAGTGGTTGGCTTGACAGTTTGAATTGTCAGAATTCCTTTTTGTGGAGCCGTTAAATATGTCATTACAAATTAGTTGGTCATACTATTGAAGCGTGAGTGATAAACCATATACTTTTTGAATGGGCAAATGACATGATTTATCCACATGTCTAAATTTGCTCGTCGTCGAAACAATGTTCGCGATGGAACACCTGTGATCAACATTTCATAGTTTGATATCTGAACGAAAATTTGAGGTTGCGACACCTTGCGCTGTGGACCACTGACAATTAATAAATTGTATGTACACAGAAAATTCTCAAAGAGTTAGTTTCCTTCGAACTGTCGCAACCGCAGTACCATCTGTTTTCCCAGAGACCCGGACCTTGGGAACCGTTTAAAAAGCCGCTGTCAATGCGTTGTAGTAACCATTCCAAACAGCTTCTCTAACTGTACCATTTACACCAGAGACTGGTTTTGCAGTTTGACCAAGGAAAGCGGACGTCATGTCTACCTTTCATCCTTTTACTTGGATGCTGCTTCTTCTGGTGGCCCATTCCTCCTTCGCTGCAGAGTGTATTATCCATCGTGGAACGGAATTTAAAAGAGGGAACGTCTGTAATGCTTGCTGCCCAGGAGGAAACCTGAACTTCCAGGACGATGGCAATGTGGTCATAACCGGTTGGGGTGGTTCTCCTGTCTACTGGGCCTCCGACACGAATTCCCGTGGAGCAAGAGCAGTGTTCCAGGATGATGGGAATTTTGTTGTCTACGCCTCGAATGGGGTTGCAACCTTTAAAACCAATACTGATGGTAGGGGAGATGTCATGAAGCTGCAAGAAGATGGAAACATGTGTATTTATCCCAGCTATGATTGGAACGGGCATTCCCTTTGGTGTTCCTGGAGTCAGCACTAGTACTGATTGAACTTTCAAGCCGTCGAAAAGGAAATTCACTACACTTGGAGCAATGGTTTTAAACTTTTCATTCGATTTATAAAATTCAGTAGAAAGCAAAAAACTAAAACGAAAAATGAACATTGAAGCTTTAAACAGGTATAAATTACGACGTTACCAAAAACAAATAAATTGACTATATTCAGACCCTTTCTGACCTATTCACGAGTTGACTTTTGGGGCATGTTGAGACATCAGTCAGGTTAGTTCTTCCTCTGCCTCTGACTCAAAACCTCTCCAATTTAGATCGACCCTTAGGGGATCCATCTTTTGGAGAAGGAGATTCGTCCTGGAGTATACGTCGTCTAAATAAGCGTTGTACTTCTGAAGGGATTTGAAGGATTTCTGAAGAAGAAGAGTTTAACTAATCGTTTTCCCATCCTTGATGGACCGGATGAGGGACCTTAGAGGTGTGGAGTTGTGAAGTACAGGGACAATAATAGCCTCTCTGGAAATGTCTCCAACATCATTTTCATCATTACCATCTCCATCGTCGTCTACCAGTCGTCGGAGTCCAACCTACTTATCAGCATGTAATATGAAAAAACAAATGACATCCATACATAAAAGAACATAGATGTTACAATGGAACATCATCACATCTAAATAGAATTTCCGCTTGATACTGACATATGTTGGGGGGGATGCAGTGTGAGTAAGTGTGGTACCCTTGGTTTCTGCGAATGGGGCCCCTTAACGGACTGGAGGAAACAAAAGTTGAGAAAAGCCCTTATGTACTACAGCATTCATGCATCTTTCCATGGCTAATTTTGAAAATTCCCAAACTTCAACACAGTCAAGTATTGACGATAACCCCCAATTTTACCTTACGGCTGATCGAGAGAAAACCACTTTGTTGTATGGGGACAATATAGGACAAATCCACTTTGGCAATTCAAAGAATCCTATCCTTTCTTCAGTCCTTTGAGGGCTCCATTCGCAGAAACCACACTTACTCACACTACATCCATCACAGCCACAGCACATGTCAGTAACAAGCTGTTGCTCCGTTTACATGTGGTGATGTTCTCTTGTGAGCTGTGTAGACAGACCTCATTATATTTAATTATATTACCAATCCCTAACATATTTAGTTCAATGTTTCCAAATCACATATTCCAGATGCAGGAACAGTTTTAATTTTATTTCCTGTTTCTGTATGCGCCATAACAAGACGACAAGGCGTGATGTGGATATGTCAACTCATTTCATGTAGTTGATGCACTTGAACACTTGCAAAGGATTTCATACAATTCCAGAATGTTTTTGGATCGCAGGATCAGACTGAACAAAGTCTTGGTTGCATTTACATTGTCTCCCTCTCCTTCCATCCACACACAAACTCGACGTGGACCCATTGAAAAGTGCCACGTAGATCTAAAAACCTATCTTCCAGCTTTGAGTTATATAGACGTAGTTACACACTGAGCTTCTTGTGCCCGACAATTGGGAGAAGATAGATATATATGCATGCCAATACCTCACTTTCTCCCTCTCGCACTCACACTCAGACAACCCACACTGGAGTAGGAGTCTCGTCGTAAACAAAGCACATGTGATTCAAACGAAAAAGTGGACAGGAATACGCTGTTTCATTACACTATTTTGTGTCTTCCATTCTTGAATTAGCAAGTTCCCCACTTACAGAAAGGAGGGAACAGCGGATTGTGATAAATTACAAAGTAATTGTACCAGTGAAAATGCCGGAAGATGGAGAGAATCTATTTGACTTTGGGTAAAATTTAATTGTCAAAGGAAAAATCTGTTTTTGCTTTTAATTATAGGAAGTGAATTTTCACAGTTTTAATCCCTTTGTTTTTGTAGCCCTTACGCCAGACCTTTAATTGGACTAGGGATTTTCCTTCTTGGGACTTGTCTATTCATTGGGATACTGGGGTCTGCTTTCCATCAAGTTGAAGAAGGTGAGTGACGGTGACCCAAGAATTATATACAATTCCTAAATGGGATGAGTTAAACCTTTTCTAGGAATAATAGTGCAAATATAAATCGTCGCCTATGACGTAGACAACGTATGTATTTGTGTCCCTTTCCACATCAAACCGTATAGCTTTGAATTACATTATGTCTCTTGATTTCTCTGCAAAGATCATTGTTTACACCAGGCATATACGTCCAGTCTGTAGAATGGTTCAGTACAGGAACATATGTATGTGTACCCTCATTCACACGCACAGATTCAGTCGGCCGTTAATCTTTCCCCTATCTAACAGACTCACTACGCACGCACGTACGCAATCATGAGACAATGTATACCTCCATATAGGGAAGCATACTAGGGGGAACCCGTTTCCTCATGCATTCATATACCAGATGAAATCGGAACGAAAAAAACAGCAGGCTTGGAAACATAACAGCATCATATTGCATTGTTCTGTCATTTATTTAATAATTTGGTGATCGCCTTGGAAATTCTGGTTAGAATTTGAATACCAACGAAACAAATTTACCGTACTGAAAATGCCTGGAGGAGGAGAGGAAGATGTGTTGTACTATTGTTGTTCATTTCGTAGTCCACTATGGGTCAGAGCCATTATTGGGCTTGGGATCTGTATCCTTGGGATCCTTCTTGTCATTGTGTTCATGGCGGCAGGCCTTGGTGTACATGAAGTTCAAGAAGGTTATAAAACAGTATTCCGTCTTACCCTATTATTTAGCCTTTCAGTCAGTAAAAGTCAGTCACTTACAATGAAACCTTTGTTGGTGACAAATGTAAATTTTTGTGGAAAATACAGATGATTAATTTTGATTAAGAAATGCCAATAACACCATTAACCCTTCCCTTGTAAGTGTGCCAGTAACATCTTATTTACTTTGTTATCTTGCCTTTTTATCAGGTCACATTGGTGTCTACTATCGTGGAGGAGCCTTGTTGGAAGAAACCTCTCCTCCAGGTTACCACCTCATGGTCCCATTTCTAACAACTTGCCGCTCAATTCAAATCACACTTCAAACCGATGAGGTGGACAACGTCCCTTGTGGAACTTCTGGAGGTGTCATGATTTACTTTGGACGAATTGAAGTAGTGAATCTTCTCTCTGCACGTGAAGCTTGGAACATTGTCAAGAATTACACAGCTGACTACGATCAACCTCTCATATTTAACAAAGTTCATCACGAGTTAAACCAATTCTGCTCCATTCACACACTCCAAGAGGTTTACATTGATCTTTTTGATACGATTGATGAGAATCTGAAACGGACTTTGCAAAACGACTTGAATGTCATGGCGCCTGGGTTATCTGTCCAAGCTGTGCGAGTGACAAAGGTGAGTGTTGGAATAATCGACCAAATTTACTTTGTTGTCGGCCATTTGTTTGTTGGCGTTTTGTTCGTCGGTACGAAGTACATAAAGATGATCAACTGTCGACAGCTCAAACGTCGACAAACAAATCGTCGAGTTTTTTGTCAGAAATGTGTTGTCTAAGCAATGCCACAATTTATACAAAATATATTTCATTTCAAATTTGGTTTATTTGCAGCCCACAATTCCAAAGGATATTCAAAGGAACTATGAACTGATGGAAGCTGAGAAAACAAAGTGAGATTTTCTCCCCAAGTTTTCCTTGTCTGAATTTATTCATACCTTTTCATTGATACATATAGGCTCTTGATCTCAACCCAGAAACAAAAGGTAGTCGAAAAGGACGCCGAGACCGATCGGAAGAAGGCCATCATCGAGGCAGAGAGGAATGCACAAGTGGCAAAAATCCAATTAGAACAACGCGTAGTAGAAAAGGAATCCTTGAAAACCATGGCTTCTATTGAGGATCAAATGTTTCTGAATCGGGAGAAAAGTCACGCGGATGCAGAGCGGTACAACAAGGAAAAGTTGGCTGAAGGCAATGCACTCATCCTTACCCCAGAATATCTTGAGCTGAGGAGAATAGAATCCATTTCTGCCAATACCAAGATGTATTTTGGAAATAACCTCCCTGACATGTTTTTGAGTGAAAGTTTGAAAGCTGAAATCACTCCTGGAATGAAGAAAGAAATCGCGGATTTACCGAAACCCAAATCCCCGAGCAGTGGTTCTTCAGGAAAGGGATAAAAAACAGATTTCATACGTCTAAAACGAATACCTGGAACTGAAGACTGATAAGACACTTTTTTATGTTAGACTGAATTTGGTTTGCAACCGTTGTGACAGTGATCGTTAGGTAGTTTTAAAATTTTCTTAAGTCGGTCAGTACTTCTATGAACGTTCTTAAAGATGATAAATAATTT
This sequence comes from Isotomiella paraminor, assembly GCA_034699605.1. Lineage (NCBI taxonomy): Eukaryota > Metazoa > Arthropoda > Collembola > Entomobryomorpha > Isotomidae > Isotomiella > Isotomiella paraminor. Next base: position 41,908 of record JAQGCL010000007.1, on the reverse strand, counting down.
GCAGAAGTTCCTTTTTGCATGGAAAGAAATTCAAGTTTGTACCTTCTTTGTTATAGCCCGTATATTGCAAGATGCCGTGTCTGTTAGCTCTCAAATGTTGATGTCAATGGGAAATCCGGCATGTCAGTAATACGTTAGGTACAAATTAGGCTAATGTGTCGTACCACAATTTGCTTTTGGTATACATTATGTATTAACAGTTTGCGTCGTGTCCTCTGTGTCGTTTTGTGTGGGTCGTTTGTTTACACTAGTTGTTTTGTGTGGGACATGGGGTCCAAGCTATTTGAACTATGAAAAGTTATATTGGATACATAAAAGCTGTTTTACGTATTTATTTGTACTAATCTATGGAATCCATTGTTTGTTGGTTTCGGTTGTCTCAGTGACTTTAATGGGTCATAAAACAAAGCTGCCAAGGTAAGGTGTTGTTCTCTGTATTGCTGGAATAAATAAAATGTCACATATGATGACATTCAGACCATAATACCAATATTGTTGTGGGATGTCACCATTCGCCAAATTGTTAAACATGTGATTGCATCGCATTAGGGTTAGGGTGCCCGGCCCCCATTGAAAAAAGGATCAATCAAAATGCTCCAGTGCAAAATGCAAAATGAAAAAGTAACCAACAAGTCATGGACGCCTTAAGCAGTTGAATAACACCAAATGGGGATTAACATACTTGCACGAAAGAACAGTTATGATTTCAATTAAATGAATCAATTAAATTTTGGGCTTGTTCGTCTTATCGTATCTCTACTTCCGCTCAGATTACTTTTGTTTTGTTATGACCCAATTCCATGTTTCCTACTCTGTCCTGCGGGATGAACGTTTATCTTGCATATCTAACATTGTGTACCTTTCCATGTTTACCTTTCACTGGACATTAGAAATGTTGCACTGCTTTATTTCTTGTCAGTCATACATGGACTGTATACCGTGGTGCAATTGATTTGATTTAAACACTGCACTGAAACGAATAAAGAAACAGGTAAGTTATTGTTACACCAAACGTGGTTACCATCACGTTAACAATATCCGTATTTTAGCAATTTTTCAATTCCAGGTCAACCGTTAAAATGGCAACATCATTTTCTGCAGATCAAGATGCCACAATCTTTTTCCTAGAACTGTGGGGGCGATTTGGGGATTCTGAGCGTGTTCGGCAAGTAATTGTGAAGTCATGCATAGAAAGTTTCGAACCAAACGATCAAGATGGCGGCACATGTTACGCAAACGCGATTGCTGCCGTTTTCCACTTTGCAATGAGAAGGATTCTAGGACGCAAAGGAGGCTATCCTAGTTTCAACGAAATCCTTGACATACTGATTAAAAAGTATGGAAAAGATGGAGCAGTCATCGGATCCGTTCTTAAAGAATACGCTCCAAAGTACCGACTTCGGTATGAAGAAATCAACGAGCGGGAAGCATTGGAAGCTTTGACTAAGATGAGACCCATCGTAGCCACATTTGACCTTCCAAAAAAACAGTGGGATCATTTTGGGCAATTTTATGGTCATCATAAAGATGGAATCTTGGAAAAGTCAGACATCGCCACGTGCTCCGAACTATGTATGGTGGATGGTTGTCACGACGGAATGGGGAACAAAAAGAAGAAAGGTTACGAAGGCCACGCTGTGGTTCTTACTGACGTTTCCTCCAAATGCCTGAAGTTTTTAAACTCTTGGGGACAGGACTGGGCAGACAATGGGTACTTTCGTGTGAAGGACACATCGGTTTTAAACCTTACCTTCTACGACGTTTACTGGACGGAAGATGACCTCCTTGAAGAGGAAAAAGAAGCGTACTTGTGTGACGTAATTAGTAATGCAATTGTATAACTTAAGAAAAACTTTGTGCTGAATTTTCAAATCAAGAAGTGAATTAAAGAAATCAAATATAAAGCTTCATATTTTATTCACATTCTTCATATCGTATAAAGCCTCATATTTTTTGTGTATGCCTCATTCATAATACATGACGTAGACAGTTTTTTGCCCTCCGATTCTGTCTGCTTCACTCTGTCAATTGTAACATGCCCATTACGTTGCTTGCTACAATTGCATTAATTACGTCATCGCATTGCCAACCACCACAGCTACAATACTTTGGTATATAAAGTGAATTAAATTTACTCTTGGATATTATGACACCACACCTGCAATGATACCCTATTCTTTATCTCACATATTGTGAAGTAATGTAGCATATCTACAAATTCTGGCAATGCACCTCATCTCACTACAATGATCCCGTGAAGACGGACATCAAAAATAAGAGTCCACTGAAATAAATGGTGCTTGGGCATCGTTGAATAAAGCCAATAAATGTGAGGCATTGATGAATTAATCAACATCGTCCTTTGGGGTATGCATTCTTTCATTGTAAAATTAGATGGGCAGTGCGCAGTAGTTGATCATCAATCATTTGTTTCTCGGTCTCCTCCATTGCACTTTGTCCAATTACGTTTTGAATACATATGCGTCAGAGCGATATATCATTTTTAATTGACTAGTGACTTGCACTCTTATTTCTCTTCATTTCATACTTGAAAACCTCTCAGCAGCAACAGCAATGGGATTGGATGGGATAGTCATTAATGCCTTCGAGTCAAGAAAGAAACTATCAACGGCAAAAAACTTAATACGATGAACATCTTTCGTCGAGCCAATAAATCCCGATTTTACAAGTCATGCTTACGTTGTTGATGATGTCTATTTTTGTATTACGCCTTTCACGGCTCATAAACCACAAATCCTGATTAGTTTAGTTTATGTAACTTTGATTGCTGGGGAATGAACTGACGATCCTTGGACGACGACGGCCTGGAGTGGATGACGTAAGAGAAACACAAGCCCACTTGACTCGTGTTTGAACATTCTTTGTATAAATACGAGTCTATAGTCTCAGTAAATCTTCAGTTGAGTCACAACTTGCGAATTCTAAGAACCAACATATTTTTTGGCCAATATTTCCCACAGTAATTATTTTATTCGCGATGGTAAGTCTTTAAGTTTTTTTATACGATTCAGAGTTTGATACTAAAATTTAACTATATGTTTTTTAGAAGTCAACTACACTCTCTTTCGGGATGGTTCTCCTCAGTGCCACTGCCCTTTTGCAAACCAATGCAGCTCCACATCACGGCCATGACCATGACCATGATCATGATCACGACAACCAGCCGCAAACCAACGTTCAAATCCCTACCAGTTCTCCACAAAAACCACCAACTTCTCTGCAACAAGTTAACATTGATCCCATGATGGAAGCGCAAGAGGAAAGTTCAACGGACGAGAAAGTTCCATCTGAAAGAATCAAACGTCAGCATTACGACCACTCCCATTGTTACCATGACCATTGCCACGACTACTACTCGGATGGACACTCCCATGTAAGGTACGGTGGTGGGGGCTACGGCGGATACAACCGTGGATATGGTGGTGGGTATGGGTATAACCGTGGTTACGGCTACGGGGGATACAATCGTGGATATGGTGGTTATGGTTACAACCGGTGGGGATAAGGGACGTAGATGGATAGATATGTCAAATAATAAGTTAAGGATCTCAACCTCGTTCGGATTTGTACACAACGCATGTCCTTAAATCAATAAAGAACACTGTAGCCAAACTTGGCTTTTTAATAAAACACCCATAACTGTTATATGGATACATTATAATGTTTACCAATGTTTTCTAATTTTCTGTCCTTAACTACATACAAGGATACTAAAGTTTGACACCTTGTACCCTTTACTATCGTAGGACACAAATGCATTGCCAGGGTGGGATTGAAACACCTTTCCAGGGACAATGGACGTTTTCCCATGATTTCCTGTAACCGAGCCTTGTGCAATGAAAAGGGTCTCACCCTCCATTGTCCTTCCACTACTAATCGCGTTGCTTGGAATTGAAGATCCACCACCACCAACTATCCAAGTAAAGGTGGTTTCTTCGGGCTGTATCAAAACATCCCCGGTTCTCAAGCCATACTCCAGCTCGCCTTGAGCCACGTAACAGGTAAGCGTGGCAAGGTTGAGGACCCCAGGGATTATGTCGCCGTTGGAATGAAGCCCTCGACATGCATACGTGCTTCCAACTTCTGGGTCCATCCCAGCTGGAAATAGAGCAGCACGATCTTCTTCAAATAGCGTTTGGAAGTTCCTGAAGTTGTGGGCATTGCATCCTATAAGGGCATTACAAGCAAATTTGTTATGTTTTAACGTGTTTTGGAAACCACTAACAAACTCGCACCTTCACCCTGTGGAAGTTTACAGGGGGCATAAATCTTCTTCTCGATTTCCATCAAGCTGGATTTCTGTTCAACTGTAGACTGGAGTCTCAGAAGCTTCTGAACGGTGACATTGGTCCCTTTCTCTATCTGATATAACGAAACAAATAAATGTGTGCCTTTTATTTTGAGGATAACAAAACTCTCTCGAAACCTTTTGATGAATTAGGTTCAATTCGGTACTGAGTTTGTTGAATTGGTTATCCCACAATTTGGTAGGTAGCAGGCCACGCTCATTTTGAATTTTGTCAAATACGTGTCTAACAAAACACTCTTCGTCATCATCATCCTGGCATAAGGTCTCGAGTACTGTCGCTCTCACCCAAACCTATACACAAGGAAAATATCGAGTTGAAATGTAGAAATGTAGAATAGAAACATTACGAGACGTACCAATGAAATGATAAGCGAGAAAAGCAAATGTGATTGGCTGGAAATATCCATTTAAATTTAACTAGATATCTATTTAATATCTATGTTGTATCCTTCGTGGAAGTTAGTGAAATAATGACAGAGAAATTCAGTGCAACAAAGCAACTCATGACTGACTTCAACAATACTGAACAGATACACAGGACTTCTTACTTACGTCCTCATGAAGTATAGTTTGGTAAAAAGTGGGTATGCAAGGCAGTCGGAGTTCGAGGTATCAAGGAAAGTGGACAAACAATTTGCTGTCTAATTGAACGAGGCAACGAGAATTCATGTTAGTTGGTCTTGCCGTTTTTTACTCATTCCTTTACAACCATGTAAGATACGTTTTTCGTGATGTAAGAATGTCAAACACTAGATATGATGCCTTTTGCCTTGTGGTACAAGTTGCAGAAAAAAATATTCTATCTGACAAGCTAAGTCATAATGAAGCTTTGGATTTTCCACCCTGGTATCTGGAATGGAGCAGAATGTTTTATTGTCCAAATTTTAAATACTTCTGGACAATCAAACCATAGTCAACTATGTGTTTAAAACCAGTTTTGTGTATGCAACTACCATAGAAACCTCCATTATATAAGCTAAGAATACTCAATTTGTCGACGATTATCACTAAACAAAGTGTAGCCAGAATTGTAGCCTACGAAGTTCTCCTTACAAAGTTGACAGAGGGTGCCTATCGCTACAAACATATTTGGAGTCCTGACGTTTCTCTTCGTAATGACATCCAACGTTTTACGTAAGTTTTACATGCTTTGTGTTAGAACCGCTTGAGTTTTGTTTCAGAGGAATTGGTGTCCGCGGATGGAAGTTATCTTTTGAACAGTAAGACGGATCTCATCATGTTTCTACCTCCAAATCCAATCGCCTACTTTATCCTTAGATTGAGGTAAGTCAGCTGTTTCTACTGTACAAGATTGAGCTGTTTATGTTAAACAAAATTCCAACGTACGAAATAAACGGTATCAGGAAAATATTGGAACTACGTTGCGACATGGATTTCACCTACTATCCAGCTGATACCCAAAAATGCCTTTTCAACCTGGCAAGTTGTGAGTTGCTTACGCATTTGCTTTCAAAGTACAATCCTATAATTATATAAATCTAATGACAGACAAGTACGTCAATTTTGAGGTGGATCTGACGTGGTCAAACCACACCGATGTCCGACCTGTGTACCTCAATAAAGTTGACGATCCCAATTTTGAATTTCAAATTACAAATGTTGAGCCAGGGGATCTGCATTCTGGATATGAATTGCGCAAAAAAGATGGTCAGCTGTTTGCTATACACTCTTTATTATTAAGTTATCTAACTATTCTCAATCTCTGTACTAGACGAAAGTTTCTCTGCCCTCACATTTACACTTCAGATTCGAAGAAACCTTAGCTACCACATGATTCAAACTTATGTACCCTCCATCCTTCTAGTATCAATTACTTGCCTCAGTTTCCTTCTTCCCCCAGATATGGTTGAAGCAAGGGTTGGGATATCCATGACAACGGTACTCACACTAACTGCGATGTTCTCAACAATTCGGTGAGTATAGACTATGAAAGGTATTCTACAGCTGAATCTGGTGACAATATTTGTAAGGAGAAATCTCCTGAAGTGAGCTACACCATGGCGATAGATGTTTGGATGGTGTTTTGCATTTTTATTGTCTTCATGGCTCTGGTGTTATTTGTCGTCATTTATTGGTAAAGCAAATGCAAGATTCTTTGGCAAAAATTACACGACCCACATACGAATATTAGGACCAGGCGAAAACTGTTGCATATGGCGGAAGAAGAGGCCCACAACCCCCAAATCCGCGGTAATTTACGGTCCATCGTTAAACGAATCACGGTTAGATTGGAGTCTGGAGTTACGAACCACTCGGTAAAGTTACACTTTCTTCATGACAACAATATTCAAATTTTGTGTTCCAATCAGACCAAAGAAAGGCGAAGAAAAGCTCTGCTGATGAGTAAAATCAAGTATTTCAATCGATTAACCAAAGTATCCCGACGGTATTCCGTGGTGCTCTTCAATCTGGTATTCCTAACTTTCCTGGTCCTGTACTCCCTTTGGGTGTTTGTGTGTTCGGATTATTTCAACTGGAACCCCAACCAGTATTATAACGCTGGTGTTAAGGATGGAGGACGCTATGAGTTTGTTTTTATTACAAAGAATCAAAGTATTTGAATCAGACCTTTCGAATTAATCTAGTACATGAACTATAATCTATAATTAATCTATAATTTGTTCCGCGCCATTTGTATGAAATGGGGCCGTTGATATATGGATAGTTTGACATGTGAATAAACATAATTTCTTCAGACATACGTAGAAATAACACAATAGTCTTGCTAAATTACTAGTAGCATTTTTTTGCAGCTGAAAGCTTAGGGTGTCCCTTACTTTTTTAAAAGGATCTTGCCACTCGGCACAGTTTGGTTGAGAGATTCCTACGATACCCCGAAACGTTTTTTTTGAAAACATTGTAACTTCCATTACTCAGTTGTGGTTCCACGTAAAATACATTTTTTTCCCGTTTCCTCCGTAACGTTTGTTATTTGATCCAGTATTGACATTAATGCTATCCAGCTTCCCTGTAGATCGGCATACGGTTAGCTTCAACCAGGTGGTCGTGAATCCTGAAACGGTAAATCCATAAATCCACATAAAGAAGAACATAAGTTTTTCCATGGGTTTTAGGTTTGCATCAAATTTAGAAGAGGGTCCAACAGAGTACGTGTGAAACAAAGGGTACTTATTACATGCCAAAGAAACTGGAGGTACGAAAATGTTCCATCACGTATACACACTGTTGGATTAGTAGGAGCCTAAGCCTTTCGAAGTGATGTCGCTTTCTATGGTTACCATTACATCGCCACATCAAAATACACCTGTTCTAGTTCAAGTATGTAAACACTATAGTCACCCCACCTTCCATCCCTACAAGAAGTCGCCCAAATCAGGAATATACATTAGTCATTCTTCCATTGTAATGTAAGCAGGAAAGTTCTATGGGTGGGCTGTTATACCTACCAGCACGAACATGTTTTCTATTGTCTTCTGTCAATGCGAAACATTTAAGGTAGCATTGTATTGTTGTTTCCTGTTGATGATATTCTATTCCAAGAACCCATTAATCCAACTACCCAAATGTCCAGTTTTCAATTAACTACTTGCACAGAAAATGCCAGGAATCTGTATCGTTAATTTCTAGCTGGCATAGCTCGTCAACTACCAAAAAACTGGTCTGCAGCAATCGTCTTGTCATTCATTTGGACTACGTTCGTGTGATAGGGTGTACTTGTCGGGATTTCCTCAATTCTTAAATATCCAGCATGATGTTCCATGTTGAACAGGTTTCTTAATTATTCAAGTGCTAAAACTGAAACTGACGAATGAAACTTCATTCTGTAGATCGTCTGTTACAATTGGAAAGGGAAAAAAATAATACGACAAAAAGACTTTAATTCAACGGCAACAAATATATTAGATTTTTGTATAACTGATTTCTAGAAACTAACAACATCGTTCCAAACAATCATCCAAGAAATTGGGTGAATGCAGACGGGAGTTTCCCACATCTTCTAATTCGCCTATTCCACGCATTGCCTGGAGGACAATCGTTACCCTGGAATTGCGTCACGGCGTAAGTACATTTGACTTTGCACTTGGCTTTGGCCAAGTCGCCACAGTTAATGTCAAGAGGGGCTCCTAAAATGGGCTTCAGAGCTTCCCTGACTTTTGAAGGGCAAATTCCGCTGCAGGATAATATCCCCCCAACGCAAGGAACGGACTTCTGTGCGGACCCCAGATAAATCAAGTTTTGGACTTGCAAGAATAAAAAGAGTATCCGTAACTTCATCTTGGGAACCTGTGCAAAGATATACGGGGTTTTTCTAAAAGTAATTTCGAAAATATGTTTAGTAGTGTGTATATACTTTTAATATGGGATGTCCGTATTATGTCCTTTTTTTCGACTGTGGCAATGAGAGAGTCCTTTCGCTTCATGGGTCTGTGGTTTACTGTTGCCTACTTAGATTCTGCCCAATTAATAAAGCACAATTAATTTAAGAAGGATATTTCCTAAATAACAAAAAACCTCAGGCATCCGACCTCAATTCTTTTATACATGTTATCCTACACCCAATACTATAATAGAAATTCGCGGAACTGAAAATATTCGTGGATAGATCTGAACATAGGCTTTAAAACGGAACATTTTCAGTTGATTCTGGGATTCCCGAACCAAAATTTCTGGTAGGCCGTTAGGAGAGATGAAGGGCCACGTTCGTATTTCTTTCGCACTGGTCCTTAAATAGACGTCGTTAGGAGGTCCTTAGAAATGGAAATACGCCAGTCTGCCGCATTACGGAATTTATTATTTTCCGCAATTTTTTGGTTGTGTGAATGTTGAGACTCAATTGTCACGTATTTTAAATATTTTAAGGCATTCAAAAATCGGAGTTTGCAGTCGTAGTCATAAATAACCTTCTCATTTTCGAAGTACTTTTTCCCTCCGCCCAATTCACTAGGCAGCTGATCCAGGCCAAAGTATTCCTTTAGAATGTCGCGTATCGATGATGGACTTTCTCCTCTAATTTGATTACTAGAGAACGGAAATGAAGCCCACGGTGTTCGACGTAGAAGACGGGCTGCCCCTTGTGCTACGAGGGGCAGCCCGTGCCTGGTAATTACGAAGGACGGGTATATTTCGTGGGGCGAAGGACCACGAGGCTCGTGGGGCGAAGGACCACGAGGCTCGTGGTCCTTTGCCCCACCAATGTCGTAGCGGATGGCATATTTCATCCGGGTACAATCCTCCGAAATAACGGAGTCCATCCGGTCGTCCTTCCACCATTTCAGATGGTCAAGAAGGAATTGTTCAGCGGCTTTAAGGTCAAACTTTTCTTCTCCGGTATCTGACCAAATAAATAGACAGCTTTAGTTTTCTACCTGTACGGAGCTACACGTATACGTGTAGCTACAGGTAAAGGGGACTTCTAGGGTTAAGTCCACAGGTATGTACCGCGTATGCACCTACACGTTGTTTCCTAAAGCTGTCTAATGTCTTCTTTCCTGTAACGGTGGGTTATGTACGTGTGAATGCAAGAAGTTTCTCCCTTTGTTCTTTTGATAGGGTTATATCTGCCTCAAATGTGGTCTATACTCTTTTTGCATTCTACAAGGCTCAACATTAGGCATACCGCCATCGACAACAGAAACGTTGCGTTTATTGCAAGTCTCATTTTGACACGTCGTGATCTGAAGAAGATGATTTATTTATGGAGATGTGGTCGCAATGGGGGGCGTTTCTTTACTGCACGAAAAGAACGGGCTGCTGAAAGGAGCAAAGTCTTCCATGACTACAGATTTGTTTCAATCCCCGTTTATCATCTAGATAGTTACTGGCCTGTCTTTACAGGTTTGTATACCAACCATCATAAACAGCTTCTCCATTACTCTTTATCAATGCGAAAATGTTAAGGTTCCGATATATTGTTGTTCGAAATAATGAGATTTTATACCAAGAAGTCATTAATTCAACTACGAAAATGTCCAGTTTCCAATTATCTAACTACTTATCACATACAATCATGTCAGCAATCCATTAATTAGAGAATAGATGGCATAGCGGTTCACCAAGTAAAAAACTGGTCTGCAGCATTGGTCTTATCATTCATTTGGATAGCGTTTTCTGTATTTCCTCAATTGTTATCTACTCTAACCTGATGCCGCATGTTTTACAAAGTTGACCAGGTTTCTTAACGATACAAACTGAAACTGACCGATTAAAATTCATTGTTGCCTATCGTCTGTTGCAATTAATCACATTCGTCAGAGAAAAAACATACGACGACAATAAGTTTTTAATTCAACGGCAACAACTAAATTTGATTTTGCTATAAGTGATTTTTAGTTGCTAACGTCGTTCCACACAATCACCCACCAAATTGGGTAACGGCGGACGGAAGAGTCGTGCATCTTCTCGTTCGCCTATTCCACGCATTACCTGGAGGACAGTCGTAACCCTGGAATCTGGTCACTGCGTAATTACATCGCACCTTGCACTTCGCTCTGCTCAAGTCGTCCTAGTTTATGTCAAAGTTTATGTCAATGTGGTCAGAGCTTTGTCAACCCTTGAAGGGCAAACTCCGTTACATGATATTCCCCAAACGCACGGAATGGACCTCTTTGCAGTCGCGAAATATACCAAGTTTAGTACTTGAATGAAAACCATGAGTAGCCTTAACTTCATCTTAGGACCGTAAGTGTAATGTATAGGGGGTTTAAAAAATCGAATTGTGTTTACCAAACTTTCAATCCGGAACTGTGCATAACCTCCTTTTTTCGGCTGTGACAATGATGAAATCCTTTCTCTGTGGTGTACTGGAGCCAAATGACATTCCACCCTTTCAATATTAATTTAAGAAGGATACTTCCTAAATAACCAACACCTCAAGCTTCCGACAACAATTCCCTTAACCTTGTTGTATCCTACACCAAGATACTTCAGCACTGCCAAAAACCTATTTATTAAACAACTGTCATGGAAACATGGTGGATGTCAATTCTCATTTCGAGAAGGAAAGAGAATTTGAGTCATGTTGACTCATGTCGATATAATTTCAATGCATTATAAAATCGGGATTATCAGTCGTTATCATAATTAAGCTTCTCATTTTCAAAGTATATTTTTTCCCACCACCCAACTCACAAAGCACCTGAGCCAGGTCAATTTTTTTAAAACTACCATTACATCCGTAATTAAATGGCAGAAAACAGTAATGTTTAAATTTTATGTATTGTCTGAGAAAACAAAAGTTACCAAAATTTCAATATACGGACAATTCTGTGAAAATGATGATTGCAGCTCGATGAAGTTTCCGGTAGGCAATTGTCGTCCATCTGCTAACCACGTGGCCCTGGCGGCTCACCAGTTCCCACAGTAAGGCCAAAATGCAAAGGCAAATAGCCAACGCTCCCAAAGGTAGCAAGAGTTGTAGTAAATCCCCAGCCTGATATTCTTCGTGGTGAACGTTTCTTTCAGTTTTACCTTCAATTTGCCTCCAACTTACCTCCACCTCGGCACCTTTCCAATCTGTAGCTTCATCTGACTGTTTGGCCCATCGCTCATGAATTCCCGTGTTATCCAAATGGCCCATCGCCTTGTTAAACTGCTGGCCGAGAAACTTGGACTGATATCGCATTACCCTGGACCGCGATTCCAGTGCTTCCAACGTATGACTATACGGGCTTAATTGGAAATCGGCCAAATACTGTCGAGAAGTGCGTACTACCGCCTTCCAAAAACGCTCCTGTGTGCTTAACACAATGGCTCCAGAAACGTCAGGAAGTAGATTCATTGATGCATCTTTAGAGATGCCAAATGTGGTTGAATCCCAGGTTCGTTGGATCAACAGGGCTTCGGGGGTTCCAAACGTCAACTTGTTGAATACCTCCACCCAAAATCCTTTTCCTTTCCACTTAGTTTCCAGCAAGTTGTTGTACAGGAATAAAGCCTTGCTCCGAGTTTTATTGTCGGTCGAATAAATGAGAGTGCTTCCTAACTCCTGGTTGCTTTAGATAGGAAATAGGAGTCGATCCCAAGTGGACAGGTTCCATCCATAGAAATACCGGTGTTGCTCCATGAAGCGCCGAATCCAGGTCTGTTGGGACTTTAACTAGCGGTTTGATGGATAAACGTGAGATGAGCATTCCTCCATAAAACAAAGAAATGAGGAACGTAACGTAAATCATACAAAGTGCCAAAAGTGCCTCCATTCTTTTGTACTGTTTCAATATGGCAGATGCACTTTGCAAGAGGTAGAAGTGAACCGTTAGAAATAGCACATTTCCGCCTGCTTTGTTGCTGTGTACCGCCAAAGGAGCCTTGGTTGCAATAAGATACGACGTCGTAGATAAAACAATGCAGATCCAAGATTCCAAATCAATCGAACTAAAAATGGAAGCAATTGTGCCCCAATTCGACCCGGCAACTCCTGCCCTCGCCAAGTATACAAATCTGTAGGCGGTTCGCCGTCGGCAATAAACGCTCCACTCTGGCCGAATAGGATCCGACTTTGCTAGTAATCCTTCTCTGTTGTACATTTGATTGTAGGAGATGACAAGAAGGAGAAGAGTCACTGAAGATAATGATTCGCCTGTCTGAGATAAATGTAAAACTGTCACCAACGAAGGTGAGGTTGAATTTTTTCCCGATTGTTAGAATTACGCACTGAGAAGATTCAAGGGTCTCAACGTCGGCAGCTGATCGGTAGACGCAGTTGAATTTTGTCCACCGATGTTCCAAACTGAAGGGATTATTTCTGGAAATTAACAAGGCTCCAGAAAAGTCTGTGTGGCGCTTGTGCCATTTTGCTTTTATCAATTGTAATAGGTCGCTTGATAATGACAGCGACATGCTATGTATACCCTGTCACCTTGAATCACAAAGTATGATGTTCGGTAAAACAGAACCTGCTTTAGATTGTTCAGAATCGCTACTTCCACGGTGGAAACTTTGCGCATGAGAAGAAAGACAATGTCGGGGCTGCTTGCCAAGTATTCACGGGGAGAGGGCTTAATGTTCAATTTATCATGAGACGTTGACCGCAGAACAGTTGCTAGCACGTAGGAGACTACAGCATTTCTTGTTAAGAACTTCTGAAAGAATCCTCTAGAACGTTGTTTGTAGTATGTGGAGACATCGTGGACATGAATCGTGGAACGGATGGTAAAACGACGATGAATTGTAGACACAAGAAGGACATTTGATTTCAGTACTTTCGTTTCTTTGGACTCTAAATCAAAGTCAAGATTGAAATGGATCCAAGCATTCGTGTCATTCTCAATAGCGGCCACCGGAAGAAGTTTCTTCGAAGTAGGGTGGTAGGCATTTGAGAAATGATGCTGAATAAAACAATTGTCAACGTCTGAAATAAGCTTTAAAAATGTGAAACAATTGATGGGTGAAAAATTCATTGCATAAGTAACAATGATGGAAATTATCAGATTGCCCCACGACATATTCACAGAAAGTACTGAGTTGGATAGTAACCCGACGAAGAAGGATTGCTAGATGAGAGAAGTGTAGCGAAAGCTATAAATTTAGTTTAGTGACGATTTGTGGTGTATTAAAAGTTTTCCCTGCGTTTTCGGTGTATCAGTCAAAAACACATGAAGTGAGTCCTTGAGTTACACAAATGGAGAGAAACTTCATCGATGGAAGATTACAGATATGGTGCTGCAATTTCCAATTTGATGATTGATAAGTGTAGTGGCCAACTTTCTTTTTAAATAATGGCCCATGAGAACAACATTGATGGATTTTGTATTGGCATTTAGTAATCTGTTGGAGTTTAGTATGTTAAGCGTTAGCTGAGGGAACGAAAATAGATTCGCTGTTAAACAAATGATGTGGAGAGTTGGTGAACGGACAATTAATTGTTCCAAAGAAAAACATTGATACTCGTAGATAGATTGGTTAACAAACCATGGCTTGTTTTATGGTTTTCTTTTGCTTGTTTTTCGTTCTCTAATCTACCATTCTTCTTGGTCGATTGCTTCAGAAGACACTAATTCGGCGATATTTGCTTAGGATGGTAACAAGGAGCAACGATTCGTGCATTCATTGCTCTCAGAAGCAATCGTTTTTTCAACAAAGATTGGAGTTTTATTGCGACCATAGAGAGAAAGAGATTTGGGAAGTGCGGGACCTTGGAAGTCCCATGCTCTTGGGATCCTACAGCTACAACTATCTATCCTGCTACGTGACCCAAAATGGTTTAAAGTATGACATGTTTTACAGTCCATTTGAGCTACCGCTTTGGCTGGCTCTTGGGGTGTCAATGTGCACCCTTGCTTTCTCGTACATTGCATGGGAGTGGAAAGCTTTACAAGAAGAGATTGACATTGGTAGGGTGTGTCATTTATTCCTCAGTTCTTTGGTGGAAGACTGCACCCCTCCGAGAAATTCCGCAGAAAACCAAATGGCCTTCCGAATTGCCTTTGGGTCTTGGTTTGTTTTGTCCACAGTTTTAAGTGCGGGATACATTGGCAATGTGATCAAGTTTATGAACCTTCCTCCAATGCCAACAGTCTACAAAGAATGGAAGTCACTACCTTGCCTGTACGACGAACATGCAAACGTGGGGAGTCGTGAAGGATGGTCCAAGAGAGTATTTGAGATGCAAAAGTCGAACAGCTTCTTAACCATCTGACACCTTGTCAAAGCAATAAATATCCGTATGAAAGACACGCGTTTAGGGAGATGCATGGAACTGTTCTCTACTGCTGAGGTGAGGCAGAAAGTCCAGTTTATTTACGAATTTGCGAAAGCCAGCTACCGATTTACGTTTGACCACAATTCCTTTCTTGGTCAGCTGGAATTGATTCTACGGACTTCCTTCGACTGCTTGAAAGCTCCGAAAGAAGAGCGTTTAATAATTTATGGAGTAAGCAACCTCCTTTTTGGCGCCCGACCGCTACCGTCATATCACTTGGATTACTTTACGACGGTGAACAAGACAACGTGTAATAGGCAGCATGACATTGGGGAGGAACAACTGAACGTCGAGAAGACCCTTGCTCAATGCCAAGCCACAGCATTTGTCTACTCTGCTCTTTTAGAGAAAAATGTTCATCTACCACTGGATTATTTTAAGGTGAAGTACCCAAATGTGAATTGGTATAGGAGCAGGGATGCCACACCTTTGATTCCCGAATCGGCGTATATTGTGTTCAACGTATATTATGGTTCACGGTTGACGTTGCGTGTTAAATGGCTACGTAATTCAGGATTGTTGTCAAATGAAATGGAGGACATGAAATTGAACATACTCTCGGAAGCTATCAATTCAACGTTAAGGAAAGATTCTGCAACTTCACAAGACAGTGAACCTCAAAGTTTGTCAGTTGGGAACTCAAGTTTGGGAACCGTTCTTACTGTTTTGCTTGTCATTTTGGGCATCTGTTGGATGGCATTGTTTGGCAAAAACTTGAAGGTGCGATCTATCCAGTTTTTAGCGTTCACCAAACGGTGGATATGTGCGGCATGGAAATGTTTGCGAACCAACTTTGAGGGTCGATCACTGACCCGTTTGTGTGCAAATATTGGGTGGAGCCGAAGCTGAATAATTGTAGGAAATGAAAACCTTTGGGCAAACCGTCAGCAGACAGCTGTACAAGTCACCGTGTTGGATATATTATGTATTCGGCATGGAAAGGAGGATCAATGTTTGCAAACGCTCCAGATTTCCAACAGACTATGGTTACCCGTGACGAGTATTGGGAATCGGGACCCTGCATTGTACGAAAGAAGATACACAAACCAATTTAACTTTAATTATTAAAGTAAGGTTTTATTAAATCTAGTAAACAAATTATGGTTTACTAGAAAAGTGACCTTGTTTACTGGTTTGGAGTTCAAATGGAAAGGCGTTTTGAATGTTTTGTAAACGGTAAGCGGGTGATTATTTACAGCTGGTTTCAGAAATTAAGGTTTATGCTCTGCGGCTTTCAATCATGGTTAATGGAATCATCCTTCTTGTGAGTGCAGTGAAAAGTTGACTACAGAAGGAATAACTACAAGCAATTATATATTGTTTTGAAAAAGTAACACATAAACATGGTTAATTGAGTTTTCACACCTTCAAATGTCCCCTTCATAGAATACTATTCGTGAATAACCAATAACCTTAGATGTGGCACTTCCCAGCCGGTTGCAGAATATCCATAACAACTAATTCGAAATGACATTTGTCTATCCTAAAAACAGAAGAAGTTGAATGTGTTCTCCAATAGAGTTGCAAAATTTGCTGTTACGTCCACGTTCCCTACTCCTTCCATTACTTCCGCGTGGACAAGATAATATCCACTCCCTTGGCTCTCAAGGGTTCCACGAAAGGTTTTGTCAGCTGATCATAAAATATTAGAAAAACAAACGTCTATCCCAAAATGTTTCCATGGCATACAAAAGTGGTTTCTACCCATGGGAGTTCCGTTTGTCCACAATGACCCTGAATGACAATTTCCTTCAACGACTCCATCCTCATAAAAACCCGGTGGATGGTCACTTTTGTAAATATGTAGTTGTAATGTCCATCAGGATCTGACAGCATTAGGGTTTGGAGACCTGGAAAAACAGATGTCGACATACGAAACGTGTCGTCAAGTTGAACTGGAAGACAACTTTTTGTTCATTACGTTTTAAGTTGGCCAATCCAGGAGCCACGATTCCTCCGAATCGAAGGATCATTGCGTCATCAAAGTTATCTCTTGCCTTCATAGCGTCACAGCCACGGGAGGGAAGTCCTGACAAAACGGTCTCTCTTTCATACGGACGAGTGTCGTCCCGTTCTAATTGCAGGTGAAGCCACTCCAGGGTCGTAAATTGTGCACAAATGGCTCTCAAATTGTCCACAGATTTGCTCACCGGGGTGGTGAGACGAGTCAAGTGCGGGAAGCAGTGCGCCAGGATCGGGAAACTTATGAGTTCTGCAACGTCCTCGTAGCAGTAGATGACCAATTCCTCCACGTTTGGATGCCGGGGCTATGGAAAAAGGAAGTAGTAACAAGCAAACTGCAAAACGCTTAGGGAATTATATTTATGTTACCTTGTCAGTGAGGTTGCTCAAGTGTTCCTCCACCCGTTCGGCAACCCCAAATTCCAGTTCCTGGACGGATATGCTCAAATATATCAGGTTGGGAAACGGGGTCAGGAATTCAAACGTTGAATTACAAGTCACTTGACATTCCAACCTTTTCACCCCTTGGAGTTGGGGGAAGGTGCCTTCCAGCTGCCCATCATACACTTTTTCCAACTCGTCAATTTTGAAGGTCTCTAGGCTCTCCTTTTGCAAGGTTAGGAACTCCACCAGACCAACCATGTCGTAATGGTGGTCCTCCAACTCGGTCAGTTGACGAAACCCAGAGTCCGTAAGTAACTTGTACGGCAGATTTGAAGTCTCCGGGAAACCTTAACAGAGGCGAGGAAACTTGCAATTTTCCATATAATTCAATTTTACGGTAGCCTAGCACCTGATTTGTGTATAATTTAAACTTACGTGTGATTCCCAAACGAAGGCAGGTTAAACTTTTGGTGAGGACTTCCATTACCCCATCCCCTTCTTCGTAGGGAAAGTTGGTAGAGAAAACTTTCAAATTCATGGCCTCTCTCACAATTTCTCGAATCAGTTTGACCCCTGCCTCTCGAAAAGGAGCTTCGTTGACAACCCCCTCAGCCTCAATACTCAGTTCTTCCAACAGGTGCATTTTTAATTCCCCTTGTTCCCATGATTTCAGGGAAGATAAAAGTCCGTCGTATAACATCTCGTTTTGTACATTTGATCGGCCTCGGTCATGATGTGCGGTGAGGGCGAGGGAAATGGTCCGGGCAGAAGGGGCGATAAAAGTCAGGAATCGGATCAGTTCTAATGAAGGGAAAGTTGAGAGGTCCAGCCAAAGACGCCATTGGACAGCTGGACCAGCTTTCTCCATCTCGGGGATGACATGAATAGCATCACCTTCTCGCCTCAGATGAAGTTGGTAAGGCTATGTTGGCAAAAAAGACGGGTATTTTTTGTTCATTTTTTTTTGTCTTTATGTGACTCCCAGATATTAGAAGTCGTGACTCCTTCATCTAATGTGTGTCCTTTAATGTCATAGAATGACTTTAAAACACAAAATTATTTGTCTTACCTTGGACTTGGGATGCCCATCATTCCACCGGTCTTCTTCCATAATGTCCTGAATTTGTTTAAAGTTTAAAGGCAATTTTGTAGAACGTAGCTTTCCTGGAACCAACTGATCCTTCCCACTTGTTTACAATGACAACAGCTGTTCAAATAGAAGGACTGTATAAGGAAGGATATATCTATCTATAGACAAGTTCTCCTCGGTGCAGTTAGTTGCATACACTGCTGTTGGATTGGAAATCAACAGGCTGCTGTGCCGTGGTGTTTTGTTAGCATCGGCAGGATGGGGGAGAGGAGTTGGGTTATATTTGATGAAACCATAATATGCATATACACACATCCTTAGCAAGTGGACAAGCTAAGTGAGGTAACATCCATTATGTACACTACGCGAAGACGGCTCTGTAGATTTTATGTATTGAGATTTGGTAACTTGAGTCATGAAAGAAGAGTTGTGTTCGTTCGTTCAATCTTTGTGAAATTGGTAACAAGGAAAATGCATGGAAAGTATCTATTTGCACACTTTTTATTTGTCAATCGAAGACGCAACAAATTTTATGTCATTATATATTCGGAAACTACCTCATACTACCCGTCAACATTCATCCGACAAATCGGGCTAATGGGGGAGGTAGTTTCACACATTTACGAGTCATCTTGCTAAACAAACGCTTCCCAATTCTTACTGCCAGCACCGCCAAAGGAGTTTGCAAAGTTTCTTTTACTGCATGTCTCATTTTTGCACCGTGCTGCCAGCAAACATTTGCAGCGTATCTCAAATTCTTTTGTTGCAAAGGATTTTAATAAGATTTCAATATCATCCGGACAATCAACTTCGCACTTTGATCCATTCGAAGTCAGGCAATCCATAGTCGCTTTTGAGTTAGACTCAAACACCATCATTAGGATGGTGAGAAGGAGAAAATGAGTCTTTGCCATCTGCGAATAAACGGAAAAGTGGGATTGTAAGTACGTTTGTGAGTTGTACTGACAAACCTTGCAGAGTCCTCCAGGACAATGGGTACTACTTACTTAACTTTTGCCTTTAGATTTTTCGTCACTCGGCGATGCAGTTAGGATTGAGGGTAATGCTGGACTATTGAATTGGTTTTATTCGGAGAGGAGACCATGTATCTATCCAGCAAGAAATTATAAGAAATTTCGGCGTACATTCTGCTTCAGCCACTTTCTATGGAATCATCAATTATTCAAGACCGGTTCCTGCATTTTTCCTGCTGCATCGCATAAAGTCTTTATGTAAATGATTATACGTATAATTGTAATCCCTCAGCTTGAAAAACTTGCTCCTTTCCAGAAATTCGTCAACTTGGCGTCCTTCATTTACTAAGCAGCTATGTTTATGGGACACGCCTAATGTTTGAATGATTGCAAATTAGTTGAATGCAGGTAAATTTGTGTGTAGTCATGCTTTTACGACCTGTCTTAACGCTTAAAAAAGCTTCATCGATCATTGTTCACGGTTCCTGGCTCCCGACATCCTTGTCACAGGCCATTCAGAACAAACCTACATCCATTGTTAGCACTTACATACATTTCTTACAAGCACATGCGGTTAGCTTTGTGTCATTACAAGAATTTGTTTCCTAAGTAGATATAGCATGCTGCGGCAACCAATTGATTGTTATGCAATCATAGGCGTAGCGAAATGCCTGCATCCAACAAAGGCACAAGTACCAGTCAGTCAAGATCATTTATTTATATATTGACCTCAATTGGGCAATAACTTGACTTTGTACATACTTTAAACTACAAGAGCAACAAGTCAAGTTAATTATAGATTTCAACGCTGGATTTAGCAATACCTATCATTTACATTTCCCCTGTTGCACAAAATATGAGCAAATTTCTGTACCGTGACATAGCGTATGTATCTGGTTTATAAAAAGATGAATGACACCATCAAGACAAATTAATTTTAGCAGGTCAAGTTGGGCTAGGGAATGCTGCTGTATGTTTACGTCACGTAGACTAGATAAGGACAGACTAGACACTTATTCAAAACGATTTTTATGTCGAAAAAATTTGTGTAAGGTCACTTCGCCACAACAAATAATGGGTTGTGGTGATTCACAATTGTTGAGTCATACTGTAAATGGAGCGTCTCGGGACGCCTGTCTTATTTTTTACAACAATTTGGCCAGACATTCAATTCTACCGTTAGAGGTACATCACATATTGTCGACCTCGTTGACAGAATTCGAAAGTTTGAAAAATGCGAACCCTTGTTCCTGGGAATCCATGAATTACTTCAGTACCCCAAATGCCTGCCTTTTGTAGTACAAAATTTTGGGATTTTTCCCAAGCTTCGATTGGACTTATTTTGTTGACGTCATCATTTCCGGAGAGATACCTCAGAACGCTACTCACAAACCCATCCTACCTGACACATGAACTGAAGACATATTTCCCAATGACGCGGCCTCCATGATGTATAGAATTTATCGTTCTGAAGATACAAGCAGCGGACACATAATAAAATAAATTCAGCCGTGTCCATAACGGCAGATGCACTGAAACCTCGACGAATACCAAAATAGTGGCAAGACCGTTCAAAATAAAAAATATCTCAAAAATCGACCCAAAGTTCTCAGATAATTTTGCCTCAGGTTGGGACGTCGTCTTTGACACAGTTCGCAGTAGGCTTGTTAGATTCTTATCCCGAAATTCCCACATGCCCCAAATCCCACTTTGGCCCAACCGACTAACCACCCGTCGCAGTAGAAATGGTTCAAGAAAAATGGCAACAAACCGCCTCTCGTTGACCAATTGGAACGGATATTCTATGTATGGGATCCGTGTAATGTGAGATCGCTCACCCGTAATTCGGTCCTTGAAAGTACGGACAATCTCTGTCTCCAGAAGTAGTGCAGACAGTTGACACTTGGCTAAGAGTCCAATTGTCTCCCTTATTGGGTACCCGTATGCGTGATCCGCGATGTCAAACTCTGGCGGTACAGGAACTCCCAATTTCTCTGTTATCGGGTTCAAGGAAACAAGAGCATAGGGTGAAATTCTAGAAACCATTTATATGCCTTGTTTACCTATTACAATTCTTAACGGGTCCGCCATCACGCCAATTAGGTTTTCATTTCCAGTCTTCGTTATCGCATCCACGGGTAGTATTGGTACCTTGAAATTTGCCATGAGTCCCATTACAAACACGCTAAACCGTTCGTCTACAATTCTGTTTGGCTTGATGTAGAGGAAGGATATATCAGAATCGGACAGCTGTTTCGCAGTGTTCAATGACGGTGGGGCCGGTAAGAAAAGAAGGTAATCAGTTACAATGCTTTTATACTCATTAGTGAGTACAAGTACACAAAAGGACCACACATACAGAACCAAATTGATCGAAGGATTAGGTCTCCGAAGGTAGTTATAATTCTCAATTAGAGCTCCAAGCACTTCAAGAGCAACTCTTGAAACGTTTGACCCAGCATTGGCCTTGAAAATGAAGCAAACTAATACACCGCAACTCACAATTAATCCGACCCATGTCCACTTGTCCCAAACTGAGGTGTAGCTTTGAAATTTTGAACCCCCGTCGTTTGTGGAGCCAACGGAACATGATATTGCGGAAACACTCTCGTTGTAATAGCTGACAATATCCCAATAGGAATCTGAATAAAGCTCACTGAATTTCCATCTGTCAATGACGGCATCCAAGTGAGCTTCAAGGTACAACAAAGCTGTAGATTGGAGTAGCTCTGCATTGCATTTTGGTGTCGTGTTGAACACCTGCTTAAGAGCCCATCGTATTTGGCAGACAAATTTTAGGTTGCTATGTTTGGAACGTCGACGGCATTTAGTATCCACACAACCAACGGTGAGCAAACTCAATTTTGGTTTGCTGGTTTTGCTGATTACCTTGACAGTACGCAATAGAAGATCTTGAAAACGATGTCCGACGACCAATGGGGGTTTGTACCGTGTAGTCTGACCATGAGTACGAGTTTTCATATAGTTCTTTTGAAAATGCAGTCTTAAAGGACTGCTGTCATTGACGCTCACTCCTAAGAGGAATGTCCCCAATCCCTTTGTGATTCTGGGGAAAGCCGCTTGGACGAACTCCCGGAATTTTGACAATTCTTCATTGTGTTTAAACGCTTTGGTTACAATAATAGTTATGAATTTTTGAAAGAAATATCTAGGCGCCTCCAGTTTTCGATCTTTGAAGAAAAGGTGGTAAATTCTTACATCTGATATTTCTGTAACGCCAGTAACCGTTATAATGGTGCGGACTATTCCTAATGAATTCATTTCCTCCCTTGTGCGCAATACCAGGACCAAGAAAGATGTACTCACGTATCTCCTACGATGGCTTGTTTGTGTTGGCTGAAGCAGGGGAAGCGTTAGAAATCGTGAAGTGTTAGAGTTTTGAGACGACTTCATCCAAAACGTTTGGAGGGGGTTATCAACCTTCACCAGAGTGTCGGAGGAAAAATGAGCAACCGAAATATCAAAGCTGTAGGACGACTTATAGAAAAGGGGACCAATGTCAACATCGGGAAACATAACTTGTACCGCTACAACGTGTGTCGCCAGAAAAAACGCTGCTATCATTGTCGTTGTAAAGCCTTTTGAAATCCAGGTTCCGTTTGAAAAGTATAGTAGTTAGTCTTGCAGGACTCGCCCAAAGATACAACAAAATTTTGTGTGAAACAAAGCAAGTGAACCGTTGACGTTCAGGTTAGTTGTTCCAATAGTGATTAAAATGAAATGCAGGAATCGATATTTATGGGCCCACAATCAGGCGAGAAAACATTTTAGTATGGTAATTCCAATTTCGGAGTTGAAATCCAATTCAAGAAGGTGGCATCAATTGTAATCCCAGGAATTACTTTTTTCAGCAGCTGAATCCATAAAACTACTTTAGGTTACTATTTCAACCAATTGGGAACCAAGCCGCACCCCTACGCCAAAGTACAATCGGCCACCGTACCATTTGGGACATGGAAACTATAGCGGAAGTGGTGGAATTAGCTTAAGGGATATACGGCACGACAAATACTTTGGACTCCGAAGGAAACGTTTTTATTTTTTGAGGGATATGTTTCAAATTTTGCGACGCCAGAGTGGTCCTTCAATTCCATTCATCCAACCACAGCAACGCACAAATTCCAGCCCTCTTGCAAATTCCCGATTCGACAAGGATCAACTCAATTGTCTCTTGAGGATGATGCGGACTCCTCCGCATAGTCAATGGCTTTGGTAGGCTCTGAAATCCACATGACGTTCGTGGGTGGAATGTGAGAAGGCCAACGCGACGGCATTCTGCAGTTCCAAATCAACACGAGTTCCGTTCAGGAAGTGGGCGTTGTTTTGTCAATTCCCTACTGGTGGAATTCCTTGTCGCCTACCAAATTGGATCCCAAGCCCTAATGCGGTGAGGATAATTAATACGCAATACTTTCAGGCGCAGATTAACGAATGTTCAGAATGAACAGAATTTGGGTACAATGACTTTTATTCGGGTCAATTCACGTTGATATTACAGTTGGTATGTTTGTAGCTATGTAGACAATGCTGATAACATTAACTGTATTATACAGTTAGGGTGGGATTGTGGCTCCAGCACGACATGTGGCTTCTGCAGGCGGCAGACACAAGCTGGTTACAATGTCAAAATGTCGTCCGGCAGTGCAACGACCTTCGTAGTTCACCTCGTCAGCATAACAACCATAGAATATTCTGCAATCGTCTGTGGAAATGCGTAAGGTTTAAATTAAAATGAGGTCAACTTTTAAACAAAAAATAAGTCTTACAGAGGTGACCATACGAATACCCATCCTCTTTCCCAATGCATTCATTACTTGAATCTGGCAACTCCGTGGTTGGCTCTGGAATGGTTATAATTTTTATATGTTACATTTGAGCATTCGGGCAATTATTGTCGAGTGATCTTATCTTATCGCGGAAGCTTATTCTTTTGGACATGCGCGTTATATTTACGGATTTGAATTAACATTAGTCATATTAATGTCATTGCCAAATACCTATAGTATCTTGTGGGGTAGTGGCTCCAGAACGACATGTGGCTTCCCCAGTCGGCCGACAAAAGCTACTCATAATGTCAAAATGTTGTCCGGGAGGGCACCGCCCTTCGTAGTTTACCTCAGCAAAGCAAGCATAGAATATTCTGCAATCGTCTGAAAACATGCGTAAGGATTAAATTAAAAGGTCAGCTTTTTTAAAAAAACTTAAGTCTTACAGGGGTGACCATACGAATACCCATCCTCTTCCCCAATGCATTCATTACTTGGATCCGGCAGCCCAGTCGTTGGCTCTGGAGTGGTTATAATCACCGGTATAGGGGCACATGGAGCACAAGTTGCGTCACTCGGAGGTCTACAGCGTCGCTGGACCGTGTCAAATAACTGTAAGCCTGGACAGGGGGCCTCAATTCCAGTTCCGTCCCCCAAGCAAAAGAAGTAGTTCCTGCAATCTTCTACAATTCAAAAACAAAATATCCAAGGATTAACACTTCCTTTCTGAGAGATTCTGAGCCGAAAGACCGACATGAGCTTGACCGACAGTAGTAACAACTACATAAGGTTTTGAGGCAGTAAATCGTTGATATATCTTACTCGGATGCGCATATAAACCAGCACTCGTCACATCTACACATGGATTAATTGGTGGTGGTACAGCCCCAGGTGCACATGTAGCTCGATCCTCTGGAACACAGGCCAAAATTGGTTCGTCGAACAGCTGACAGTCGGGACAGTTTCGTTCGATTTCGTTGCCAAAGATGCAGTGGGTATATCGGGAGCAGTCAGCTTGAGGCGACAACAATTATTTGTTTATTTTGGGGTTGTAAGAAATGAGAGAATGATTGACGTACTTTCATGAGGGATCCAGTAAACACCTGTCGGTGCACACCTGCCTTGAAAGACTCCAGTGGCATTCGTGTCAGGTGGTCTTAAGAATAAATTCAGGGATTTTGAAAATGATGTCTGAGGTAGGGTGGCGTCACTCATATTTGCAATTAAAGATTTTACAGCCATCTCTTCAAACACGTCGCATATCCCATGTTCGTATGAGAAGCCCACGCAGTGATCTGACCCCATGTCTGCACAATGAGAGCAACATTGCAAATTAGAATTGGCAGAAACCCCTCCCTCGCGGTTTTCAAGGGGCGCCCATATGACTGACATTTCCAAGGTTGGAGGACACTGCTCATCTTGATCAAACACCAGGATACCTCCGGCAGCAAGATGTAAAATCGATGCTAACAGGATTATATGATGAATTGGGTTTTGCCACTGAAGCAGCATTTTTAATTATTTATATGTGGTGGAGTGATGACAGAATAATGGACATTTTTTTGGCATAAAGTTTCATTTTAGTTTAAAATGATGTCAGACTTGAAAAATCTTAATCCGGTGAAATAAAGATAAGGATGAAATGAGTCAGGGTTGCCGCAATGATGTCACTCAAAGAAGACTACGTCATGCCGCCATACGTAATCTCACCCAAAACAGTGATGGGGAAAGGGACCATAATCCTACGTAAACCAATAGATAAGGGTACAATAAATTCCAATCCTTATTGGGCACATGCCGGGGAATTATGTGGATTGTATCGGATTATATACCGACGGCAACTCATGATTCATTGTTCGGATTGTACACCGACGTCAACTCAAACAAGGATTGAAGCCTTTACCTCAATTTTATTTGGTTCGATAGTAACTGCGCAGTTAAATTAAATAATCTGCATTATGCAATCTGCATTATGTACAACGGCAAAATTTAATTTCTAACATTTGTTTTATCATACCTGGAAGAACGATCCGTTACATCTTGCTAGGCTAGGCATATGCTACAATATGCATCCAATTGATATCAAACCTTGTTTAGCTTCCGGTTCGGTTATAGAATCACAAAGGATTACTATAGACTTGCCTCCCTCATTAATGTACAGCGAGTAACATTAATCACCAATGTAGTGGTATTCCAAAATCCTTTCCGAAATTCCAAAAGAAGCTTTTCAGCTTCATTTATTCCTCCTTTGCAAGGATAGGACGAAGTAAAGAAAAGTTTCGTAAAATCGTGTATTACAATGTTTATTCGACCTTCAAAGGGTTTCGTATTTTAGCATAAATTGCATTTCGAAGTCACAGTTCATAGTAATTGTCCTGAGCCAATTTGTTTCATAAGCAAGGAAGGCTGTAATGTTTGTAAAATTGAACCAAGGAACCTACGAGAGAATAGAGGATGCGGTAAATACTTCGGCTATTTTAGCAGCATGTAGTCACCTGTGGCAACAAATCTGGGAATATTTACACTTGTTTTACATTTTTACGGAGCAAATGCGTTTGTTACTAATTATTGTCGCTTTTGTACATATGAAGATGACCCGCTACGCTTGAGCATTCATCAGTGGAGTACCGTTATTTCACAAGAACACCTCGAATATTAAGTCGCAGTTTGGCGGTGTATGGAAATCACTAAACATGTTCGGGCACATCCGGTGACGCGATTGGTCAAACAAAAGGGTGGATAGTATTTGTGAGTCCCACTCAGTTTTTATTTAATCCAGTATTGTTGGACTCGACCTAACGCTGGACATGACAAGGGTAAATAAAGAAGAAGATTAGGCAGTTGTTTAGTGCGGATGGAGTGGACACATTTGCCGACATTAAATGTACGGTATAACGGTTTGCAACTGGTAGACAGCTTTGTAAACAAACAAAGTGCGAATTTGCCTTCCTAATTCTAAAACATATGTAGATAGTTTATCATGTCTGACTTCTCATGAACTGACCACATCTGTCGAAAGTAAATAAACAATGTTATACATATACTTCATTTTGGAAAAGGCGAACCTCGTCTGCCGGATGTAATTCACATTTCCATTGTAGGGAGGAAGAACTGCCTCAATTTGGACCCTACCAGCGAGCCTCGTTTTCCTGGATCATGAAGCCTGAGTCTGAGAACTTGGATGGAGATACAGAGATGGAGAGGATGGAGGGTCAACTACTCAAAATGTTTAATCTCAAGCAATTCGTCGTCACACTCAGATATGTAGAAGGGCTCAAGGTTAGTAAATCAGACCCACAAATGTGACAATGTCACTAATTCTTGCATGTTGGCAGTGCAGCATTGGTAGCGGTTTCTTGGGTCGGGAAAGTCAGGGGGAACTTATTTGGTTGGATCTCAGTACATATCCTAATCCCAATAGCGGTTCGCCAGAAGTGGGAAGACACTATATGACATTCGAAGGCAAAGACGAGGCCCTTTGGTTTGTTCCAAGGACCTTAAAGTACGCTGTTCACACTATGAAACTCAAATGTGAATTGTACGTTTTTTGAGATTCATATATACTATATCTGTTGTATAGTAAACCCGTTGAGAGCGATTCTAGCCCACGCCACAGGGAGTAAAGAGACACTGGCAGAGTGTCACTGCTACCCCTGTGGGGTAAAAATGGCATCTGCATCCGTCATGGGTAACAAGCTTTTTTCTAGTCTGTATCTTCTTGTGTAAACGTATTCGTTGCGGATAGTGAGAAGTAAAAACCACTTTAAGTTCTTATGAAACTATCCTAGGAGAAGACTTTTCCTTTTGCACGCCAACTGAGTTTGCATTCATTTGTGGCGTTGTCTTTGTTCGACATCACCACCACCAATTCCAGAAGCCGCCACAGGTTTAACTAAAGTTGTTTTGGTCGTTGAAATTTGTAGAAGATTGTCCCAAGTTTATCCCAAATTGTAGAAGGACCAAGTTCCAAAGTGTTCAACTAAATCAAATTTTATACTTCCTATCGTGCGTACACATTTAATGCTTCCTATCGTGCGTAATTCGACTGGGTATCCAGTCTAGAGAGAACGAGTAGCATTCAAAAGTTTTCTCTGTCACCAGCAATTACAATCGATAATTAATACTTTCTCCCAGCTTTCTTTTCTTCCTTTCGAATCTTGGAGATCTAATTATCCTGTTGATTCTATCGTTGCTGCTGAGGGTAAATATCAATATCAACACATTTTAATTGTCGTCTGACCGAGTAAGAGTAAAAAAAGTTTGCCATGTTCGTACCGTCAGTGCAAAACTTTGCTAATGAAACGTCATGATTGATCATCACCAATCACACATTACTATTGTTGTATACATTACAAATGCTGAAGTTATAAAATTCCGGAGACAGTTCTCTTCTTTAATCATGAAGAAAAGGACCCTTTACTTTAGGGGGAAGAGGAGCAAAAAGGAAAGCAAGGCTAATTTCTTTTAATCATCAGAAACGGGCCTTTTCCCTGGAGATAGAAATTGCTTAAGGAAAGGGGTAAAGTGAGAATACGGCCCATTGATTTGATGTGGTTGGTTTGTAAATTAGTGATTACATCTCGACTTGTCGCAAATAGGAAATTTTAGTTAATTTGTACTTCAACAATGATAAAGACTAAAAATAAAAAAATTTATGGAGCAAATAGTTACCGCTTAGTTGCCTCGTCCGCGACCTGTGGCAATATAATCTTCGCTGTTTAACTGACCATGGTGGTACAATAATCGTCGAATCTTGTGTCGGAACATCACCAAAAGAACGACCACTGAAATATTAAGTAAACTGTAGGTTCCAAAACAAATTGTCCATAGTGACGTACCCAAAGCAATTATTATTATGGATGAAATTATTGTTGCCATCAGAGTTAGCGTTTTTCATTATCAGATTGCCCAGTAGTTGCCGTAGGTTCAGATGTTGGCAACTCACACAGACATCTTTTTGTCCTTTTGCGTATCTCACACACACCCGTCTTGTCCCCAATGGCACAACATCCTAATGCAATGGTTACATTCACGTACGTCAGGGCAATCTTAAAAAAACAAACATTTGGGATAAAAACAATGTACGTCACAATAAAACTAAAATTCTGCTCAACGTTTATGTGCAAACACAGTAGAAAGCAAGGCAGAGAGGCAAACAATCCCGTGGTCAGCATGATGATAAGAAAATGTAGGGTTCACAATTGATGTTTCACAAAAGTAACAAAAATCTTCAAAAATAAGTATAAAATTGTTTTTGACTGATGGATGGATGGATTGAAGGATGTACAGTTATTATGTTATTTATGTTTGAAATATTATGTTTGAAAATTCTCGTGTAGGTAGAAGCTAGGGTGAGGCAACTTAAGACAGGATGATGATAGGTAAAACCAAGTGATTTCTTTGTTTTTCTTGGTGAAACTGTAATAATACAGGATGTTATTTGATGGTTGATTTGTTAAACAAGACAAAAGCTAGTTTAGAATGGTATATTTAATGGAATAGGAATTTTAAAATACAAGAAAATAATTTTGTCACTCTCCGCATTTTTCATTCCCCCTCAATATGGGTAGTAACTCAATATGAAATCCCGTTCCTAAGAGCAGAAAGTAAGTAAAAATTATATTTCACGTCAATAATAAGTATGATGACAATAATACTTTCTCTCCACGGGTCTTCGTCCCCCCTGCCCCTTGAGATTTAATGGTCTGGCGTCACATGTCCGCACCTGCCTGTGGCATAGATAGCCGCTTGAGATACGGCTCGTGTCTCTTAGCTACACGCTTTACTTCAAGTCCCAGCACAAAGTCCCACTCCCACTACTACCGGTGATTCACGATACTGCCTTAAACCTAGGGGCTCTGAAGCATCTCATCACTTTTTCCATCAGGGGTTAATTCGAGTGTGCAGTTTCATTTCACAGTTGTCTACCGCATTTCCCAAGGGTCTCCTTCGGGTCTTAAATACGAAAGTGTAATCCAGAGTTTCAAAAACGCTGCTAACGTGATTTACTTATTTTATATTGCTCCCTTAAACGGAAACCTGCTGTTTTAGAGTACAAATGGCTACCTTTGACGGTGTCCCGAACGGCATGTTGCTCACTCCCCTGTGTCAAACCGGGTTTCCACAGTCCTTCCAATTTACATGTCGTAAAGCAATCCTCGTCCACGTAAATCACTCACATTTGGATGATTTAGGGAGTGCGCTGCCTATCCTCAACTCGCGGCACAGGTCATTTCGTTCCTCAACGGTCTTATATCCTGGAACGAGTCTATATTTTTTTCCCGACTTCTCCTTCGTCTCGGGATACTCCCCTCCAAGCACAATCCGGAATGACCGAGCACACAATAAGC
The DNA here is from genome assembly GCA_034699605.1 of Isotomiella paraminor. NCBI lineage: Eukaryota > Metazoa > Arthropoda > Collembola > Entomobryomorpha > Isotomidae > Isotomiella > Isotomiella paraminor. Next base: position 11,353 of record JAQGCL010000007.1, on the reverse strand, counting down.
AGGACTTGAAATTGAGATCAGAAATGCGTTGACCACAAACCTGAAGATTATGTTGGACTGTATAAAAAAATCAAGTGTAACTTTATAATTTGGATTGACGGGGGGGAGTCCTAACGCAAAAACTCATATCAATTTACTAATGTTTGCGCGAATAAATACCAAACCCTCCTGATGGGTCTGAGAGGAAACCTCAAACAAAAATGTGGTTGGTTGGCAGTAGTCCTCCAAATGGTGACGGAAAATGACAATAAATATATGGAAAAACAAAACATCCAATTTTATTTAAATGACGTACTTGTACTGTGACGTATATCATTAGGTTAGTACTCGTATGTGCATGATAGTCATTCCAAAGTTCCAGGATTCCACCGACAATTTGGAACTTATTTCTGCACTTATTTGTTCGTTTATTAGCAAACTTCTATCTTATAAATTGATTTCGTGTTTTCGATGTGTGATGATGTGTGATTTCGACACATTTCCCCAATTTTGATGTCGCTACGAGATCAAAGATGTACTTCAAAGAGAAAGAACATGATAAGCATTGCGATAAGGCAAATTAATACACATGTTTTCTTCCCTCAATAAAGCGGGGGTTCTCAAATGTGAAACCAGATGCTGTTTCGTCTTGCCCTTGTCTCCTCTTCTTTCTTGCTTGAGTGCAGTGGTGGTCTTCACGCAAGTCACTTACTTTCAATGACCATGCCATCCACGAAGGCACGTAGCCGACAAAAGTTTGCCTCCGTATTAAAATTCCAATAGTGTTTGATTTGATTCCAATAGTGTGTAATTCCAATTGAAAAGGGAGGTCTGCAATACATGTCATCTTGCAATAGAGAATGCCTATGTGGCAAGCCATAATAAAGCAAGGGCATACAGGGAAGAACGGTAGCTACATTCCTGCCAAGTTGATAAGTGAAGGTACTCTACAGGGCAGTAACCATTCCCCCGAACGGAAACTGTATATATATCAACACCATCCAAACTTTCGACTACAACAACCCCATGGTCACACTACATCATCATCTAGTTCAAGTCGAATTAGAGAATTGGCAGCACGACACACCCTGCTTTAATTACTTAAAACAAAACGATAACACACTATTATCTAGAACACTCTTCGAGGAAATTCCAATGCCGAAATAAAGAAATGAAGATGGAAGTGTTGAAGGCGTACAGAAATGGTGATGCCTTCATCGAACTCCTACAAGTCATGGAAGAAGAGATGCCTTTGACTCTTAAAATATTTTAAGGATCTTTATCTTAGGACATGAAGGACTATTTGCACTGGACGCCAGACTCCCGGAACAACTTGAATCTAGCTTCCCATAATTACTTTATGCCTGGAGAAGAACCTCTCAACCCCGCAAAACGCCAAAATAGTTGTAGCAGAGGACGAATGCAACAAATAGTTACTAATGGAATGTATGGCAAGTTCCGTGCTGAGATAAATATAGAAAACCCATGGTAACTTGGAAGAGTATTTTCATGCACGTGCTGCGTGGGTGTGAAGAGAATGGAATAGCGAGTCAACAAGCTGCCTCTGTGGTCTTGGTGTTTTGTTGGCACGGGCAGGATGAGGGAGTAGGGTATTTGATTTCGTGTGCAGCCACGGCAAGTGAGCATGTTAAGGATGCGTGCTCTAAGCATGCGAAATCAGTCGAGAAGAAGAGCGGAGTCGTGAAGATGTGGGGAACGCCTTTACTACAACGTGGTGAAGTCAACAACTTGACTTCTCTTACGCGGTGAATTATTTCCTCAGACAGAAGCATTTACATTGCCATGTACAAAATCTTTAGAGTAGGATACGTTCTATGAGATTTATACATGGTGATCCAATTGGTCTTTTCGTTTCTTTACAATAATCCTTCGCAGGTAGACAAAATAAATTTTGAAATTCGCCTGTGAGGCGAAAAGGAAGGAAAGGTATGCTGAAAGCGGAGAGGAGGGGAAAGAGTCTCTTTAGTTTATACAGAAAGCATGAACGGCCATACTTTGAGTGAGCGAGTGCACGGAAGGGAAACAAGGGTAGCATAAGCTATTGTGTACCCCACATACTGCAATGCACACACTGTTGCTGCATACTCAAAAACCGGTGAAAACGGCCTTCGCCGTTTTTCTCAATCTTAGAGTCTGACTCTCCACCTGCATCGTCACCTCATATTTCACCATCATGTCGTTGGCTTTTTTACTTGCCATGCATTAAGAATGCCATGACTTTGTATCCTTTGTCTACCTACCACCTACCTGAATTTAAAGATGAAATGCAATCAATATGGGCAATAAAACTTAATAATAATGTATTTTAATTTAATTTTCATATACTCGTTGAGTCACCGCATGAATGAATTTGTGAAACGGATAATCAATTATTAATAAATTACTAGGGTATTTGAAGATCTGATAAAATGTGGGTATCCATGGGGTAAAGTTAACGCGCAGACAGACAGCAGGACAGACGGAAAGAGAAGCAATGCAAAGAGATTAAGATGTATAAACCAGCGTACACTTACATCCTTTCCCCCTTTTGTTTCAACCCACTTGCCTTTTCCCTCTCGTCTGCCCTCCTACAAAAAATAATAATAAGTAATGCATCGGTGGAGAGAGTTCTTTTTTACTCCGTTTAGTGATCTTAGGAATGAAAGAAAGCTTTGGATCATGCAGCCTTAAGTGGGTTACGTCAGATCATAACCTTAGCAATATATGTGTATAAGGAGAAGTCGGATTTTATCGTTAACAGCAGACCTAAGCTAAGTGTTTCTATAGTTTTTTAAAAATGTGATACCAGCATGTGGTAAAGTGTGAGTCAAATGATATTTGTATACTCGTAGTGAATGCTGTGGTCATCATGGGAGAGAAAAGATCCATAATAAAATCCGACAACAATTTTACATACCTCGGCTCAGAATAGTCATACGCAGCGCACAAAGCAATTGTCAATATTGCAAAAATAATCGGTCATCTCCCGTGCATCCAAGTATGGGTCAGGTGCCTCTATCTCGATTGACTATCTTTAGACCATTTAACCAAACTGCAATCGACTATTTTGGGCCGACTGATGCAGTCGTGAAACGAAGTTATGAAAAAAGGCACGTAGCGTTGTTTACCTGTTTATCACATTTTGAGTTGACAAGATCACTTTCAACAGATTCTTGTCTTATGGCAATAATATGTTTTATTGGCATACGTGGAAATATCTGTGATTTGTTTTCCGATGGAGGAAGTAATTTTAAAGGTTCGAGCAATGAATTGAGATCGGTTTTGAAAGAACTTCATCAAGATAAGAGATTGACTGTTTGTTCATCTCTACAGATGCTATGGCATTTCAATCCGCCATAGACACCACATATGTCAGGAAGTGTGGAACGAATGGTTCGTTCTGTGAAAATTGCTTTGGGAGAAACATTGAATATCAGAATTGATCGATGCAATTTTGGTTACTATGTTGTGTGAAGCGGAACATTCCGTCAACTCACACCCACTCATGTCTCCGACGACCCAAAAGATGAAGATGCACTCACGCCAAGTCACTTTTTAATTGGCACAACTAGTTCCCTCCAGGCATGGGGTCAAGTAAATAAAAATGCATTATTTGCTAGGCGACAATACAGAATTTCGCAATTCATGAGTAATTACTTTTGGAAAGGATGGACACGTGAATATTTCCCCACTTTGCTCAGAAGAGAAAAGTGGTGCAAGCAGACCAAAAGCATAGAAATCAGGGATGCTGTTATAGAAATTAATGTTGCATCACCCAAGCAGTCGTGGCCAAAGGCTCCTGTGATAGAACTGTTTCCAGGAAACGATGGAGTAGTGGGAGTTGTTGTGATAAAATATTCAAACGGAAGAACCTACAAACGTGCAGTAGGAAATTTCTTTATTTTTCACGTTGAAAAATCTGATTCAGGTCCTACGGTTTAAATATTAAATGTTGTAGATAAGCATATAAATCGATTCATTCATGGTAGTTCTTCATGACTGTTACACTATCGATTTATTTGTAAATTAAATGTCATTATCATGTATTCCTTAGATGCTCTAGAGCTCAAACCAAACATGTTTGTAAATAATGTTTAAATAATCAATTTACCATACCACAATTAAATAGTTATTCTATGACTCAAATTTAATGAAATGAATGAACCATGAATGTAGATACATACAATTGCACACACAAACGCACATTTTTACATTGTCTTATTATTTCAATTATATTAATGGTTGTAGTACACTGTCCACGTGCATGTCACTGTATTATGTTATCATATATGTCCACGTTATCCTACATTGTAGATTTAACATTAATTTTAGTAGGTAGGTTTCGAAGGTACCATAAATCATACATTCCGAAGCAAAACTACATTTAACCGACAAATCGGGCAAGTGGGGGAGGCATCTTATCACAGTTACCAGTCAACTTGTTAAACGCTTCCCAATTATTACAGCCAGAATTCAGGGCATTTGTAACGGTTCTTTTACTACATGTCTCATTCTTGCACCCTGCTGCCAGCAAACATTTGCAGCGTATCTCAAATTCTTCTGTGGCAAATGGTTTCAACAATTCTCCAATATCACCGGGACAATCCACTTCGCAGTTAGATCCAGTGTATGTTAGACAATTCATAATCACCTCTGTTCTCGATTCAAACACCAGCATAAGGATGGTGAAAATGAGGAAGAGAGTTCTTGCCATCTGCGAATAAGCAAAAATGTGGAATTGTACGTAAGCTGTAGATAGTGACAAACCTTTCGAATTCCTCCAGGACTATGGGTTTATACTTTGTCTGCCTTTCGATTGTTCGCAACTCGGCTTCCGAATTACCAATGAGACTAATGCTGGACTGTCGAATTGGTTTATTCGGAGTGGAGGCCATGTATTTAAAGTAGCTAGAAATTATAAGCCGCTACGACGCACATGCATGGAGGATAATTAATTCGTTTGGGCCCTCTCTCTATGGAACCATCAAATAGTCAAGACCGGTTCTTTGATATTTTCCTCAGCATGGCATCAAATCTTTCCATGATTATGCGTCTCATTGTAAGCTATCCCTTTGAAAAACGTACTCCATCTAAACGAATCACATTAAGCGTATTAAGTGAAGCGTATTTCCTAACGTCGAGTAAGCAGAAGTCAGGGAAACATTTATAATTTATTAAACAACCTTTTTTATGGGACCCGACTGGTGTTTCCATCACAAGAAATTGGTTATTCATATTGTCATGTGTTTAGTACACGTTTAATGCTAAAAACAACTTCTTTTATGATTCTTTAGGGTGCTTGGCTGCAACCACCGTTCCAAAACTACATTTATTTTCATAACTCCTCTACATTTGTTGCATCGAACGAGTTTAACTTTGTTTGCTTGCAAGTAGACAAAGCAATGCTGCAGCAACAAAGTTATTGTTATGCAATAATGAGCATAACGAAATGCCTTCTTTGCATGCAAGAAGGCTACAAAAAATGCACAAATTGCAGTCAATCATGATCATAAATATGTTGAGTCAAATTTGGCAATAAATTGAATTTGCGCTGATTGTCAACTGCAAGAGCAACAAAGTCAATTAATTTAATTATAGATTGCAACGGTTCATTAAGCAGAGTGTACCAATTCTATATTTGGCTTGGGACATGAAATGTGAACAAATTTGTGTACCACACTGAAATAACATTGTATCTTTAAATAGTTGATTGATACAATTGAACCACATTAATGTTAGCAGGTCACGTTGGGCTAGGGGATAGGGGACGCTATGCTATGTTTACATCAAATACATCAATGAAATTAATAAAAGACTAAAAGACTACAGTTACTAGCACCACTCTCAACAAAATGAATTATATGAAAACAAGAAGGATGACTTCCCTATACAACAAAGAATGGGTTGTGGTCATTCACATTCACAAATGTTGAGTCATACTGTGAAGGGAGCTTCTCAGATCAGGTTTCACGTTCCCTTGTCTGTGACTGATTGAATTTAGTTACTGCAAAAATGACTTATTTCTTTGTAAGTGTGTTTTATGGTAACGCATTTCTTTATCTTCAGATTTTGGATAAAAATAATCTTAATTTTGTTTTTGTTGAAATTAGGCAGTCACATTGCTCCTCTTCCTTTCTTCCAATGGTGTTGCATGGGGTGGTGGGGTTGGAGTCGTCTACACTCTTCACGACAGCCCCACGCCCTTTTCTTCGCTTTGTGGAAGGAACGCCGTTGGTGCTGGAATCTGGTGCAGGGTAAAAATAACAATCAATAATTTGAGTTGAAATGTTTTGAGTTGTCTCGGGCTAGTGGCTTTGTGTTAACATAGTTTCTTTCAGAACTCTCCAGCGACTACGCATGTTCAAACCGGTTACGGTCAACCACGAGCTCCCGTGTCCCAGAAAGTGTCGTCAGGCTATAGACAAACAGCCCAACCCCCTTTGAAGCACACCTTTACTGTCCAAAGACGTACTAACGGGGGCCCCGTCAAACCGATCCACCATTTCCACGTACCAATAGATGTTGCGAAACCTAGCACTGTTGACACCACTCCTCTTCCCATTGACATAGAAATTAAAGACGGGGAGGTATTCACATGTCCTGCAAATATGGTTGATTCAGAGCCACAACCGATTCCCAGGTAGGCATCCGAAGGTATTCCAAAGGTGTACAGTCTATTTTATAAATTTCAATTTTTAACTTGGACCATCAAATGCTTGGAATGAGCATAATTAAGTGGGCTTTAGATTTTAAGTTTTGTTTTCTTGGAAAAAAAAGGCACAACGAGGCATACATTTATGTCGGAACTTCCAAGAATGCCCCAACAAATTTTCCTTCGAAGAAGTTTACTGAAAACCTGACTTTAGTTTATATTGATCCTGCAGTGACAAAAACCCTTACTTGGAGGAGTTCAAAGATCCACCACCATCACCTTCCTCCGGTGGAACCGGTGGGACCGGAGAGATCCATCCTCCTGATGTGAGCGTAGTGCCCCCCATATATCCCACAACTCCAAAAAAGGTGACCCCTCCGTTCTTAAGTGCCGAAGAAATCCGCATGTCTAACTATGTGACATACTCGAATGCAAAATACGAGCAAATGTTCTCTGAGAGCCACCCGCCAGTTCTAACAAGACAAGGTAATACATCCACCTGTTTTTCTGGCGGCTAGTTGGATTTTTCCCCTATACAATATTAAAGTATTTTTTCAAAGCCGTATTTGGAAGAAAGCAGCAGTTAGAATTGTTAAAACATATGAGTTACTATTGACGTGTGGTTTGTAGCAGTAGGGGCACGGGGCGATAAAGCGCCGAATAGCAACCAGGACGTCCATGACTACCTAGCACAAAGAGGTCGAACGTTAATGGTATCGTATGACGAACGACCATTCGCTTACCGCACGACACCAACACGTCGTTTTTTGTCTTAGGGAGAAGAAAATGAATCATTTGGTGGGGACTTGGAATTGACTTGGACGGAAAGGATTGTAAATGCCATTCTCATGCGATCTAAAAGGCGAGAATATGACGAGGGACAGGATGGGACGAATGGCCGTCACTTTGATGCAGTGCAACATTTTTTTCATGCGCGAGACCACATCCTACAGTCCAAGGTGTTCCAAATCATTCGGATGATGCCAAAAGGTACTACTGATGATACAACACAATTGAAATTGGACAAGAGTTTGCCAATATCAGTTTATGAGACTACTTTTTGTAGGATGCGCTCTCCACATACACGACACTACTGTCGGTTCGGTGGAATGGGTAGCGAAATACCTCACCCACTCCCCGAACCTGTACATGTGTTTCGATAAGGATGATGACAACCACATCCTATTCAACTTTTCCTCAACCCAGCCAACGGAGAGTTGCAGCAAGAATAAGAAATCCGTCCTCTCATCGCCATGGATATCCGTGGCTGAGTATCGGAAAAATGCTTCCAGGCCTGCCTACATTGAATCTTTGTTCATGGAAAACATGAGCCTTTATACCAAGACACCTGAATGTAGGGATTTGGAATTAAACGCTAATGTTTTTACAGTCTTTCTTTGCCTTTTAGTGAGGTACACGGACAATGATCAAGCATGGTATTACTTCAGTCGTACAATTGAGACCGGTATTCTAAATTCATTCCTTTATCCATCGTTAAAATAACTGACTTTATTCCAATTTTTGTATGTGGCAGTTTTGGGAATCGTGTCATACGAAAATGCGATGAAGGCTTATTATTGGCAAGTTTTAAAAGAGTTTTATGAGGACAATGTAATGTACATTGAAAACAGGGGACATCTGACTGACGTAATGATTTTAGCCGCTCTATTTTGTTGATGACTAACCACGTTTTCTGAAACATAGATTTACCGTGAAGACCATTCACATTTGGATGCGGAGAAAGCTCTCAGAAACATACTTGAGGTTACGGAGAAGTTCAAAAAGGCTCATCCGGATTTTTGGGGTGCCAAGTTTATTATGACAACAATTCGACATGAGAATGTGACAGAGATGGAAAAAGCGTCAGTTGGAGCTTCCAAACAAATCATTCTATGCGCTTTACTAAAGCATTTATTTTAGACTGGAGACAGCTTTGAAACTGAAGAACAAGTACCCTCATTTTATGCCAGGATTTGACATTGCATTTCATGAAGATCTGGGGAAACCTAACATTGAGTATCTACCCTGGCTTCTAAAGGCAAGAGATCAGGGGCTCAAGTACTTTTTCCATGCGGGAGAAACAAGTATACGAAAAATGCTATTGAATATGGTGCAATGTGCAAAATCATATGATGAACGTTCTGTAGATTGGCATGGAACCAAGACAGATGACAACATGCTGGACGCCATTCTTTTGAATTCCACGAGGATTGGTCATGGAACCGCTCTAAACGGAAGACCCTACCTCGTCGATTTGATCAAAAAGAATAAGATTGGGGTTGAAGTCAATCCGATATCTTCCCAGGTAGGACAAGTCAAAAGTTCAAATTGTTCTTCAATTATGCATCTATTGTTTTTATTGCTTTAGGTTTTGAAGATTGTATCAGACTTTAGGAACCACCCTGCCGTTCCATGGTTTAAGAAGGGGTTTCCAATTGTGATTTCCAGTGACGATGCCGGGATGGCGGGGTCAACTGCCCTCTCCTTCGACTGGTACGTGGCCTTTATGGCAATGGGTGGTCAGAGGTCCGACTTGAGGTTTTTGAAGCAGCTAGCAATCAATTCAATAATGTGAGTGGCACATTTAACTTCGCAATTGTGTACAAGTTGTCTGGCCTAAATGATGTGGATTTTAGGTATAGCGCTATGACTGAGGAAGAGAAAACTAGCGCGATGGAAAAGTGGAATGTAGCTTGGGACATATTTCTTAAGAAGGTTATCAGGGGATTTTGCAAAGGAACGTTTGACATTGTACCCGTAGCGTTCAACATATAAACGAAGAGTCTGAAGCGAAAGATCGCCTAAGCCCAGAATGTAGTATAGCTGCATATCAATTAAAGTTGCGAAATGGATTCAATTGAATTGTTGTTGGGCAAACAACAAATTTAATCCCTCAATAAATTTAATCCACCAACTGTGTGAAATATTTACAACACAACATAGAGTAATTCCGTGACGATAAGATATAAAACATGACGCATGATGCTTTGCTCATGATTAGTGTAATAGATATCCCCAAGACTCACGTTGTACCACCCTGCAATCACATACTTGCAACGTGACGACATAGTGTTTTTAACCATGTTGTTCAAATTTAATTTAAAGATCATCAAAAGTTTTGCTACGTTGTACGCCGTTATGACTTACGCTACCATATCTCTGGTATTGGGAACCAAGGTGGACCCACACGCCGCAGTACTCTCAGCCACACTTCCAGCTGCGACATTCAGTTTGGCCGTTGCATACGCAGGGGAGGATTATATTTATCTCTTTGGAGGGTTCCACTACAATATCAATCCTCCACGTAAGGAGATCCTTCGCTACACCATTTCAACGAACACCATAACCGTAGTAGGGGAATTGCCTTACGGGATATACGCCGCGACGACTACTTTGGACTCCGATGGAAACGTTTTCATCTTTGGAGGCATTTGTTTTGCATGGTGCGATGCCAGAACAGTCCTCAAATTTGATACATTCAACCATCACGTAGAACTACTTCCAACCCTTCTGCCACTTCCCGACTCGACAAGGATAAACTCAATTGTCGCTTATCAGGAGGATGCGAACGCATCCGCATACTCAATGGCTTTGGTAGGCTCCGGAGTCAACACAACGTTCTATTTGATTAAAATGGAGAATGGCATTGCATCAACGTTGAGGAATTATACTAACCTCAGACGGGAAGAACCAATTATCGTTGAAGCCATGGAACTGATTGGCGGTGGTGGAGTTTTTCTTAAAGTTAGATACCGGGATGGCAGTAGGATATTCCAACTCAACCTTAATGATCACAGTGTGAGAGAGCATGCTGGAAGTAGTGCACATCACAACAAATTTAGTATGTCTTCAGGATCAGGACTATGGCACCTTTTGCCTATTGCAAATCCAAACGGGGTGATCGAAAACTGCGATGTTCTACATAATACATGGACTTCGCGCCCGTTAACCGATTATCCAGAGATTCTACTTCTCAAGCTTAGCTTTCGGTACCCAGCCATCATCTACATAACCACCCTCAACCGCATGTACATTTTCGGAGGTGAGTGGGAAACAAGGGATAGCCTTTGGGAGTTTACCAATATGATCTGGACAATTGACGTGCCCGAAGTTGAACATTCAACTTCTGCCATGACAACGCCTGCTGGACCGGGATCGACAGAAATAATCGAAGCGCCCCATGGAAACCCCGTAGCAACCTTTCTAAACATTTCACTACCAGGACCGTGTGCGAACCCAGCGGCGTCATACACAGGGAATGCCTACATCTACCTCTTTGGTGGGGTGACAGATATTAGAGACATTCCCAGCAAAAGGATTCTTCGCTTCTGCATTTCAACAGCCAGCTTGGAACAGGTGGGAGAGCTGCCATTCTGGCACTTCGGAGGAGTGACTGTCTTGGATAGTTTGGGAAACATTTACATTATGGGTGGAATGTGGGAAGGCCAACGGAATGTCATTCTGCAGTTCCAAACCAACGCGACCACTATTCAAGAAGTTGACTTTGTTTTGCCTTATCCCTACTCCTGGAATTCGATTGTCGCCTATCAAATTGGATCCCAATCTCCCGCATATATTGCCGCCTCACATGGGCTTAACACCACGATTCTGACCATCATGACATTTAAGGACGGGATGTTGGAAATTCTTCAAAACGTCACGCTTTCACAAGAATACACCGGATTTCTTCCGCACATCATGGAATCATTCGACGACAATAAT
>JAQGCL010000006.1:0-49964 GCA_034699605.1 Isotomiella paraminor | reverse complement strand
AAAAGCTAGCTTTGATACTAGCCTATCATAGTATCACTAATTGGAAGGGACCTGATCAATCCGACTTTCATTACAGTCATACAACTCCATTCCTTCTGGAGATAGCTTCATACTTCTTTTTACATAAAGGATAATTAGTGTATGCTTTACATAATATGCAAAATTTAAAGTCCATCATCGGACAATCTAACCAAGTATGCTTGTGACTGACGGACTGTTAAGCATATACGGCTTTTTCGTTTGTACTGGAGGATATATATTTTAATTGCAAATGCTTTTGTCCAACAAAAGTTATCTTTCGACGATCAATCATCGTACGCTAATTAACACTTTGACATGTATCACATTCATTAATCTGAATTCAATGAATTTGAGCATGCTGACGTTATGTCAGCACACTTGAAACTGTAATTGCTGAGTTGATAATCAATTTCTCGGATGTATAAAACCATTACCGTATTGTGTAACCATTCTACAATCGATTTTTAGCTTTCCAATTTGCCAGTAACGAACAACTTCTCTCAACAAAATCACAATGAGGCTGGTGCAAATATGTCTCTGTATTTGTTTTTCATTGGTGATATGCAGCCTTGGTAGCGCTATGGGTAACAATGTGACTTCTGATAATCGGAATCACAACCCAACACAGTACTCATTCAGTGATATTGTTCATACCATTCGCATTGACGGCTCTTACTACTCGAACGAAATTGTGTTTTTGCTAAACTCCATGGCCGACGGAGGTTACCTCAATCGCCACAACGTTGGAACACTATTAGGAGACGCACAGGAAACAATCCCATACAACGCGGGAGCGGTTTACTCTATTACCCCCACTACGAGACACCTGTTCATGATAGTAAATCTGATTATTGACAACATCAATCTTCCGGTTGCTCTTTCACTGGATGATTTGTATCTCATGGGTTATGTGAATCGGTTTCACGAGTTCATTCGATTCAACGATGTTGGTCACGTGATAAGTGTAACGAGGGAGCATATAAGTGAGAATGAGAAGATGAGATGACGCAGTCTTCTCATGCACAAATGACGTGTTGCAAAAGTAATGCGGATAATCCGACCTGTAAGGGCGGAAAATCCGCCCATGATAAATCCGGTTAGGTAAGAGGTGGGAAGACCCACCTACATTTTTTCTTTTATAATAATGTTCCATAACATCAATAACTCTTAGACCTTCAACTTTCTTTCAGTTCAGGGAACCTTATAGCTTGAGAAGGTATAGAAATAGAGTAGCAATTAAACAACTTTTTATGGGATTTCTGAATGGTTTCTGAAAGTCTCGTGGGACAAGCCCATTCTAATTGCGCCGGCAAATCCGCATCGGATTTCCCGACCCGACGCTATCGGTATGTATATAAGGAGCTCGCCCTCTCCAGGACGAGGCAGTCTTTCGGCTACCCTAGAACATCCAGTTGGGACCAGCCAAGCAAGTAACTCCAAAGCCTCCACAAGTAGTGGAGCACCTCTTCAGTAGTCTATCTTTAGGATTAGGAACGAGTCGATATTTTCTTCTGTTCTTTCTTCGTGTGTATAATAAATTGGCGTTCTAAAGTACGTGCTTGTGTTATCGTCAGTTCTTACCCCAGAGGGTTTCCACGAAAGGCCTACTCAAAATCCACTACACTAAAACTACATCGTCTCACCGTTCCCCTCGGCCCGGTGAAGACGAGCTACACCTTTCCACCCTGGTGCAGCGCCTTTCAGATTGGTGCACCAAACCGATCGTGATAACTGCGGACGTTCCATCATCCGTAGGGCCCAGGTCGTGAGGACACGACCCTTAGAAGAAGGGAAGATTTAGCAACCATCTCAATCCCCCCCACCTGAATGGGACAGGTGAAAATTACGACACATCACACACAGAAAAAGGAGAGAACTACAAACAAAGGTCGGTAGATAAAGAAGCCATTGAGGCAAAAACCTCAACGTAGTAAAGCATCACATTACCCCAAAAAGTTACAAATTATCATGCTTTAACACGAAACCATTGGGAAAGTCAATTTTACGAAAAGCACTGCAGAGTGAGTCCGAAGCCCCTCTGACCGCAAACAACCTCACAGTCGATAGATGCCTTGTTCAGGGGTCAAGCTAGTTTACTAGTAATCTTTCGTTTACTGTGGAGGGGGTATAATCACATACCTCCGTGGTTGGTCAAACACCGCTAGTAGGTACGGGTGATCCTTCTTTAAATGCAGAGCTTATTGACTTATGGTGGAAGCAGTAAAACTCCTCCCACCCCACACCAACAACACTAACCAGTGGTCACAACATTAAAAAACCCTGACAACAACCTATTTTGGAATACAAATTTTGGATTGAAGTATTCAAAGCAAACGCTGCGAGTACGAGCAACATCCAAGCGCTGGATAAGAGTAGGACTGGTAGAACCCTTTTGTCAACACCAAAGGACCCAGCCACACCCCCCTAATAGAACGAAGCTAAAGGAAGGGACGCCTTGTAACAGCTCACGTAAACAACCTACAACCAAGTGAACACCCTATCCGAATAGGGACTTCAGAGAAAGAAAGCCAGGCAGTCCACCGAATATCCGCAACACCCCAGCGCCATCTACCGACATCATCAGTAACTATCAATAAGACATCGTTTCCTTGGCGCAAAATTGCCAACTCATTTGTGACAAAGAGGAGTGGTAATTATATCCTAGTTTACCACGGTGAGGAACCAATGATAGACAGGAGAGACTAATGACAAGAGACAATTTGGGGATTAATTTTTCCACACCCTGATATCAAATTATTTCGCTGTTGTCTACCAGAGTGAGCAAGATTTGAAGTGCAAAGTTGAGCTACAGGAGGAAGCTCCATACACTCAGCCGAAGCGGCGCGTACAGAGGCAGAACAGTCGACGGTTCTACTCTCTCCCACAAGACGTACCAATTTTGGACGGAAACAATTTACAAGGTGCCGACATCAAAGGGATCCGAGAATTATCATACGACGCACAATACAGCATCCACGGACAACGTACAAGCAAAGTTATATGCAGCCACCACCAGGTTCCAGATACTACACACCATACTTAAGAAATCCCGTCCCTACACAAGTATTACGACCAGTCAGACACTTAACCAGTTTTTACGGGGTACAACCCACAGGGTTAATACCTACCAGTAGTGAGGGGAGCCTTACATCCTTGACCAGCGACGGTAACCCAGGTGACACAGGACCAGAAACCAGCCAGGACGAGACACAGGAATATTTGGATCCTTCCACATCCGAATCGAACGAAACAGTGCACGAGCAGGGAAACAATAATACGGTCCTCAACTTCAACAACCCACAACATCAGCAGCCACCTGGACGATCACCACCCCCTTCAAAGTCACCCTCAGGAACCAGGACACCAACAACAGCCATGGCAGCAACAGTAACCAACAACTTCTCCGTGTACATGCCCCCAAGAGCAATAAATAAATGGGACGGAAAAACATCAGCAAAGGAATTCTTGGAGGACTACGAAGCTTTGGCGGCCCAACAAGGATGGACCGCGCAGCGCAAAGTTGAAAATCTTTGGCTGCACTTAAAAGATGCTGCGCGCAACTGGTTTCGAATTTACCGATCCGAACAGTGCAAACGACAATCGACTGCAGACAACCCAGTAACTTCGGACACAGTTAGAATGGAATGGAACGAGATTAGGATCGCCATACAGATCGCCTTTAAAGAGAAAGAGACGCCCGAATTACTGTACCTGCAGCTGATCCGTCACAAATACGATGCCACCAAAGGAGTGGAGGAGTACTATTTCGAACATATGGAACTCATCGACAAAATGGAACCAACGATGTCGGACGAACAACGCGTATCACACCTTATTCGGGGACTACCGGACAAAATTGGACGTGAGCTTTATCTTAAATCCCCAGCAACACCCAGTGAAATTTTGAACTACCTCAACAATCTTGAGGAGTTTAAGCTCATAGTGGAGCGCGGTATACCGCCGGCCGTCAACCAGGTCTTAGACGAAGGAAATCACTCTGATAGTAATTATGACAATGAAGCTTCTGAAAAATCAACCGGAACTGACGATGACAGTCAGCATGGGGACGAGCAACAACAGCATGCGAGCACTGACGATGAGTGTTCTTCCTCGGAAAATGAAGACGGCGAGTCTTCTGACTGGGACCGAGGAACAGATAATCAGGACTACGAAAGATCAACACAAAGAGGTCGCGGGACCCGAGCCGGCCCTTGTACACACTATTGTAGTGTACACCCCCCACAATTATGTTTTAAATGTGACCAGCCCGGTCACTTTGCAAGAAACTGCATTTGAATTATATTTTCGACGGCCTATAATTTCGTTTTGTTTGAAATCTGTCTAATTCCTTTGGTCAGGCCCGTCAAGCAAATAGACTCCAGTTTATTCATGGCTTTCTTTTAATTTTGAATTTTCCTCCAGATACTTTAATGAGAGTGGACAGGGCAAGATATTAGTTTGCTGCATGATCACACGTGACATGGCAAATTAACTTTTTATTTTCCGGTTTACTTTAATGTCCTTCACTTAACGCCTTGTATTTCCTTTATCGCGAGGAACACTTCATTAGAGAGATCGGGCCTTATGTCACTCGGACGTTTTGGCTTCTGATCTAACAATTATGCGTTGGAATATGAACAGGCCTCCTGCATAACAACGAAGCTAGGTAGGCTACTTGTTCTCCCTTTTCGGTTTACGACGAATTAACCCCAGTCTTACTTCATTTTCTTAATTTTCTCTACGAAGCGTGTTTATAAAAATATCATTTGGTATTCAAAAAAAAAAAATTTTACTTTTCCGTTTCACTTCTTACACGCGCTAGAGTTTTATATATTAGGTAGTTTAGCTATTAAGGGACTAATAGCCTTTGAAAATAGGGGTGTAACGAGGGAGCATATAAGTGAGAATGAGAAGATGAGATGACGCAGTCTTCTCATGCACAAATGACGTGTTGCAAAAGTAATGCGGATAATCCGACCTGTAAGGGCGGAAAATCCGCCCATGATAAATCCGGTTAGGTAAGAGGTGGGAAGACCCACCTACATTTTTTCTTTTATAATAATGTTCCATAACATCATTAACTCTTAGACCTTCAACTTTCTTCCTTCAACAGATATTGCGAAAATTGATTTTCTACACAAGCGAAGCGGTTCGCTTTGGATCAATTCGATCCGGGATCCAGCATGCATTGGTTACGCACGAGGCCCTTCATTATGATGATTATATTGGAACAATGACAAACTGGGCAGTTGCGTCTAGACACGTTTTACATGGTAGGGATACGCAACTTTGGAGGAGATCTCTGAAAACCATCGGCCTGGGAGTATTGACTCTGTTCGTTTTGCCACCAGCGGCAGATGTCGAAGATGACTTCGTTTTTGAAATCTACAACAAGTTCAACGGTAGAATTGCTGCAGGCGTTCCAATCTACGTTCAAACACTTCACTTTGAAAAGCGCCATTATAAACATCTATTCTCATTTGACAGGAAGGTCATCTATCCCACGGCCTGAACAATTGCGCAGCCGATGGGTCATGGCTAAGGTGTAAGCCGGGGCAGCCTGTTGATTCAAATGTCTACGTTGTCCACGATGGTCTTGGCTATCATTGCACATATTACAATGAAGACGACAAACATTTATACACCATCGATTTGCTGGCCGGATTCTACAATGGCGACGAGGGCATGTTCCCTGTCCGACCCTATACGACTCATACATACTCTGTAAAATTTGGAATACCCTTCACCATCCTTAGAGCCGAACGTGAGGTGAACTGCTTACCTCCTCCGTGCCCTAACTATTCTTCGAACCTGACGATTGACACAAGTTCCCGTTGGAGTAATTCAATTCATCATTCATCACTTTTAAGCCTCGCTTTTAAGTGAATTCATCAACTTGATGGCAATCATACGACCAGGCTGTTCTGCGGACGCAACTATGCCGAAACCTCCGAAGCCTAGGATCTTCGCCAGAATATAATCGGAACCGGACCCAACGGAAGGTAATACTGTTTCATGAAAAGGTTTATCTGCATCCATATGGGTATCCTTAGACAGGTCGAAGCCAGCAGTATACAACACTATGACAGATGAACGGCCAAAGTTGTTCTCAAGCATTTCTGAAAATACATTGTACTACCAGGGATTGAGGTAGAAAGTGCAGATTTCACGCTTGCCTACAACCCAATAGAGGTGTATCCCTTCTAGCACGTCACAGAGCATTCCAATTGTCGCGACTGCATTTCTTGAACACCATATTTCCAGAAGTTCGCGAAGGACTTTTCGATCTTTTCGATCTTCGACTTTTCGATCCATAGACGCTTTCTATCCCTCTGTAGAAGTTCCTGAGTTGATTCTGCACATAATATTTGTTCGAGGCACCTAAAGTCAGTATGTCCACTAATTCATGCAATCTATCGTAAATAACGAGGTCCTCAACCATAATCTTTACAACTTCATCAACCGTAACTTGTGACTGAGACACAGACACACTCATCTCTGGCCTTTTCTTTTAAAATGTAAGGTGTAACGAATTTGTGTACGATACCAATTTTTGGGTTGCTAGGGAGACTTGTGAAGGTAGACTGAGCATTTCAGCCCATTGTAATGGGCCCAGTGTTATCTTATCTCTACACTACTGCCACCACAAAACTGAAGTGAGGTGTACAATTCAATTTTAAAAATATAAGCCTCAAATCTGCGTAAGCTATGACCATTTGATTTATTATGAGCTGATAACGATGACAATGGTTTATATCTTTATTTATCAATTAATTGATGTCGACAGTTTCTACTTGCAAAAAAAATTAATATATCTAAGCAATCCTGGAAGGGACAAAAAGAAATGCTTTTTACGTGGAAAAAAAATGCAAATATCTCGAATTACATGATTCTCCGACATTCTGAACCTCTATGGTTTACTTATAAGCTATGAGTCCAATCAAGACCCCATCTTCCCCCACGACGTTGTAGTCCGGTATTGTCCACTCCACCTGTTCCACAAAGGAGAACATAGAACAGTCGTGGAACGCAGTCCACAGCACCCTCGACAATGGGCCTTGCTGGAGTGTCCTCTACCAACAACCCTCTTTTCTGGAGACTGTCCCCGATCCCTTTAAAAGAAAGAACGAGGGTCTCTCCAGGTCCGTCGCTAAGAACCCTAGTATCACGTGGTTTCACAAATTCGTCTACGGACATGGACAACAAAAGACCCTTTACCTGAAAATATAAGAAAAAGTAGTCGGTGAGTTACTTTATATACATAACATGAACATGACTGTTCATTTACAGAACATTTCTCGACTTGGAAATGAATAAATGCCCCAATAAGCTATTGTTTTAAAGCAATTTAAATGTTTAATGTACTACATTCAACGTTTTGCACACTACAAAATCCTTGCAAGAAATTGACATCTGACTCCAAACCATCGAGTACAATTGCCATTGTTTTGTTTTCCTTCAAATTGTTAGTAGCAGACACTTCCAAACGTATGTTGGTTACCATCATTAGAAATTGCAAAATAAAGTTTGTATTTCAAGTTGGGGACGGCAAATCTGTCCGTTTATGCAGTACATTTTCCTTCCACTTTGTTTTTACTGTCGTGGAGATGACACCATCAATTTACTATGAATCACAAATCAGTCACAAAAATGTTATTGTTCCATCTCACATAGACTTATCACATAGAGTCATTGGAGTCGTACGGTTGAGGGAACGTTTTGAATCGTACACAATCCTTGCCAAATTTTGGCAACTGACACCGAACCAATTGTCATTTCTTTATCCTACATCTAATTGTAAAGAACACAAAATTACAATGGTTTATCGACACTTCGATTGTGCTTATAAACAATGCCTTCTAAAGGGTTTGAAAAAAAACCATTTCATGCAGTACATTCTCCTTCCACTTTGTTTTTATTTGAGTGCTCCATAACCATATATTAATTAAATCACAATGGGCTGATTTAACAATAAAGCATTGTTTTCTTAAGCGTTTATATTGCATACTACAGTACAAATTGAAGTATTTCCAATCGCACCATTTCCGTCTACCAATGGGAAGAAATGATTGATGGGAGAGAAGTGTGAAAATCACATGCTTTGTATTTTGCTTTGTAGGGCACATGTCTTTCTCCTTGATGAACATCATACCTTTGTTTTTTAGACCAGCCTTGGTCAAATATAATCAGACGTAACGACTCCATTTGCACATCACCCACATCACTCTCGTCTCGTCCCATCGTCATCCATCCAACCACTTCCACACTCATTTCAATTTCAACAAAAGCGAAAAAGAGGAACGAATGATTTGGATTGATTGAAGCAAGGATTTGAGATTTGAGGTTGTGCTTTCCTTTGATCTTGAGGCGCTTGCTCCATCTGTCCCCCACACATGTTCATCCTTGGTGGCCATCACCTTCATTTCAAGGAGGGCTTCTTACCCATGTTGTGAGTAAGCTCCGATTTGATTGCCCCGTCTTGGGGCACATTGAAAGAGAGCCAGCAGGAGCAGGCTCCCGGCGCAGAGAAATGTTATCCCAGAAAATGCTCTCATCTGAACTCGTATCGGGAGGAGGAAACAGAACGCACTGTTTAGAGTCAGAGTCAAAACCATTGTAAACAATATGGTTACGAGGCCATTGATTCCAAATATGAACGCTTCACTAGACTCCACCAAATATTCTGCTACTACAGCTCTGGAAATGACAAAAAGTCCAATGACGATCTGATTGGACTTTAACAATGTCTCACTTGGCAATGAAGGTGAGGACTTGGCATCGAGTGTTGAATACCACCAAGCACCCATATGAAATGTATAGATCCACCGAGTACGCCATCCCAAGCAAGGCACCGGTTTGAATAAGAGAGCCGAGAGTAAATATGAGGTTCCCCCAAAGCCCCCAAGACAGTTTTAATCCCCCGATCCATAACCCCAGAACCGCAGCTGAACAAGCACAAATTCAAATTATGCAATGGACAGCAAATCTCTCAATTCTGATACATGGCTTACAAATAAGGGAATGTGATGCGTACACTGTTCCTCCATACGTCCTTTGACCCGTCTCCTCCTTTACTTCCAACCACAACGATTCCACGTAGGTGTTTACTTGGAGAAATATACCGAAAGACACCATGTTCCAGGCGGACCATTTGCGTACGATGGGATTTTTATAGGCGTACACAAAGTTGGCAAAAGCAAGCATTGGAACCTCCTTCAGCTTTTGAAACATTGATTTCTCCAGCGGTTCCTCCAGCTTTTGAATACAAAAATTTTCCTTGTCAACAACGAATATCCCATTCCCCATTGGCTCCCCCTGCACGGAAACGGAATCACTGTTTTGAGCCACGAAATCCCTAACACTTCTTGGAAGAATGATGGAGGTGATCAAACCACCAAGGGCCCCTCCTAGGGATATGTGGTTCATCTCTTCCAAATTGAGCAGCTCAAATGAAGTGCATATCTGATTGGTAAGTCCACTCAGAAAATACCCCATTAATACGGATCCATGTGTCAAAGACAGGACCCGTTTGTACTGCGCCTTGTCGATGTTCGCATACCCTAAAGTAGGCCAGCTCCGTCGCCACAACGCCGAGACCGAATACATGCTCCCGAAACTAGACCGTATTACCCAACAATTGTATTCAAATTCTCAGCCCCTACGCCGACAGACACCTACCCTCGCCAAACCAAGGCTTGTATAAAACCAGATGGTCACTATCCAGGTGACCACGGAAGCGCCTGTCCCGACAATTATGATCCGTTTGTAACCCACAGCGTCCGTGATGAGGAGTAGGATGCTCAGGTAGAGGATGAAAGAGGGCGTTCCGACTGGGTAAACGGAATGCGTCATCTAAGAAACATGACATGAAACAGAAGGAATGCTCGATCATTGCAGGAAGGGATTCATAAGACATATTTATAGTTTTATGGGTTTATTGCCTCGGCAATGGTGAAATTTCGATACTGGACAGCATATCCTATCAGCGCTCTTCCAGAGGGTCGGAAACCCTTCAACAGTCCCAACAAGCACAGCACGCCCAGTGCCAACTTCCACCGTTTCCCTGAACTCATTACACCCTCTTCCTTTCGATGTGAACTTGAAGGATTTGCAGAAACTTAATATTCATTATCCCTTGGTTGTAGTAATACTGACTTATAGGTGGCTATAAACTCTGCCAAGTTTGCTCAAGTACTATCGATGGAAAATTTTCATTTGAATTAATAATGGATTGCAAACCACTCTGGGATTATTATAATCCACCGAGTTTGTTGATACTCGATCAATATCTAATACGAACAATACAACGTGGATAAAATACGCATTGTTTTTATCGATCGATTTTTTAATGGTGGATAGCTTCATTTGTCAATAAAGCAAAGAAGTACGCTGGATGCTGTATAGCTTTATTGTATTTCTTTAAATCAAGCATAAAACATGATTGATGCTGGATTGCTAAGCTTTTTGAATTCAAATATGCTTGGTAGATACGGTTGAAAGCACACTTTATTCATTTTTACCTAGGAATGTCTACCTTGTCATATTGTGTTGCTATTTATGTGGCACAACTTTGCACATATAGATCGGGATATTCTTAAAGGGTCACAAAAAAAACTGACGCTTCGTACAATTTTACTTTACTTTTCGTAAACCTTACTCCTCATACAACTTTTCAATTTGGGGTTCACAATTATAACTTGGAAATTGTACAAAAATACTTAATGTTGTACAATACCATTCTTCATAGAAAACTAAACCAAAATTCTGAAATTGGTACAATTTTTTTGTAAGGAAGTACCAAAGCCGATGTGATTATGGCAGTGGTACAGCCGCCAAGAAGAGCTCCTCTCTTTAAGACACTTTCAACTTTGTAAAAAACAAAAAACTAGTCATTTTCAATTTACAATTAGTCGACTGGACAAACCCCCCGTACTATTTTGTGGACCACCGGACAGTGAGGACCTGTCGAACTTTGGAAGACTTCATAACTAAGGCGCAGTGTAATTACCTTGGTTACAGTGTTATTCAAGATACTAGAGTCTTTTTCCCTTACTCGACAAGATACATTATCAAGATACCAGATACTTCCGATGACATTGGCAAGATACATCGAAAAGATACAGTCCCTCTGACCCTTCATAAGACACAAGATACATTTGAAAGTATATTGAACAACACTGTTGAACTTAGGCGATGTACAAAAGGGGACAAATGGGACAGGAAACACAGGATATGCGTTTGAAAAAGCAAATGTTTGTCGCCTAATTGTAAATTGTAAAGACGGCTAGTAATGGTGAATCGCTAGTTGTTGTTGTAATTCTCAGAGTCAAAGTAGAAAGGGTCTTAAAGAAAGGAGGTCCTCTTATGGCGGTTGCACCACTACGCTAAACTACATTCCATTTGGTACTACCTTACAAAAAAAAATGTACCAATTTCAGAATTTTGGTTTAGTTTTATATGAGGGATGATATTGTACAAAATTAAGCATTTTTGTACAGTTTCCAGTTAAAATTGTGAACCCCAAATTGAAAGGTTGTATGAGGAGTAAGGTGTACTATGATTTCCCTGAAAATTGTACGAAGAGTCAGTTTTTTTTGTGACCCACTAAATGACTCCCATATAGATCTACATTTAGCAGATGGGCATCAGCTAAATGGTAAGATTGGAATTTGTTGGAAGAATGTGTACCGGAACTATATGAAATTGAATCGCTTAGCCCCCTATAGGCAGTCGGTGGGTGCCGACCAGCATCTAGTATCATTCCCTGGATTCCCAAATGGCGTGCCAGAGGCTTGGTGTGTGTATCCCAGTGAAGCCATATAAAAAAAAAGATCAAAAGACACAGAAAGGAAAATGTAGGGAGCCGGGTCTATAATGAGTGGAATAGATGTTATATAGTTGTTATGGGTCACCCCGAAAAAAGTGAGACCTAAAAGAAATCATAGTCTTTCATCAAATCAAAGACCTAAGAGCATACACTTTAGTTCCGTCCCTTTAATTTGAAGTACACGGTCCTTGTACTTTATTTTTTGTCTCGAGCAGAGCACCACAAATTCACAATGCATCGAATCAATGTAAAAAGCAGACACAATAAACTATTGTTCTCAATCACATCGATAGTCGTCACAGAATTGGGAGCGATTTGTACCGTACAATATCCGGGCCACAAATTGACATCTGAGTCCGAACAATCAAACCCAATTATCAGTTCTCAATTTGAAATGTATAAATGCACAAATAATCTATTGTTTCGTAGCATGTAAATGTAATGTTTAATGTCCAATGTTCAGCGTTTTGTGAGGTACAAAATCCTTGCAAGAAATTGACATCTGACTCCGAATCATCGAGTAAAATTGTCATTTGTTTTATACGTCATTGTTTTCCTTCCAATTGTTAGTGGCAGGAACTTACAAATGTATGGCGATGGATTACAAACAAATTACTTGCAGAATGAGGTTGACACTTCCAGCCGATGGGGAGAGCAAATCTGCCAGTTTACGCAGTACATTTTCCTTCCACTTTGTTTCTACTGTCGCGGAGATGACACCATAAACTTACAATGAATGAAAAAATAGCGCATTGTTCCATCAAATGCGGACGTACGTTTGGGAGAACGTTTTGAGTCGTACACAGTCCTTGTAAAAAGTTGGCAACTGACACCGAACCCATTGTCTGCAACTCAACAAATTGTAAGGGACACAAACGTACAAAAGTTTATAAACATTTGGATTGTTCTTATAAACTACAATGCAAATGCCTTCTGAAGGGTTAGAGAAGAAACCATTTCGTGCAGTACATTTTCCTTCTAGATAGTTTGTTTTTTCTTGAGTGCGCCATAACCATTTGTTAATTGAATCACAATTGGACGGTTTTACAATAAAACATTGTTTTCTTAAACGTTCATATTGCATACTACAGTACCAATTGCTGAAAGAAACATTTATCTTCGCACCATTTCCTTGTTCCAATTGGTTGAAATGAGTGAGAGGAGTTTTGTAAATATTCATGTAGGAGTGTACAAATTGCACTGTTTGCTTTCTACTTTGTAAGGCACAATCCTTTCTTGATTGTACGTTTGATGCACCTCGTAGCTCCGCACCTGAAATGTTGGACGTTTGGCAGGATCCAGTTCGTAGCAGGGCATCATGCATTTTTCATAACTTCTACGGATTGTTTTCTAGAACTCGAATTTTAACTTTCCAAGTTAGACTCGAATTTGCATTTGGGGTATTCTAGTCGCACTCATTGTTTCGAAACTGTGTCCAACTGGTATGCTTACCAAGGCTCTTCTACACGAGAAAATATCTCCCAGAGGGTAATCCCATACGACCATACAGTTTGTGAAAGAGGCCGATGTCGGAGATTTTTTGACGATAGAGTAACGTTTCTTGCGGCAAAGTTGCCGTAAATTACCTAAAAGCTAGTTTGTTTTTATGTGTGGGTCTGTTTACCTGAAAGTCGCCTATACAGAAAGTCACAAAGGAATGGACATAGTGTTTGAACACAATCTGTTTTTGAGTGCTGCGTAGCGTACTCTTCGCAACGCCATTTGGAATATGGCGTTGAACACAATAAACGTGTGAAACGTTATCTAAAGCCGATAAATCCTCGATCACAATGATGAGGGAATGGAGAAAAACTGCTTGATCATGTGTCGTCATGCCTTAATGATGTTTGCCCTACGTTGAATCAGAGTTGTAGATGTACCCTGTAAAGCTTCAAAAAATGTTGGGAAACATGATGTGAATAGAAAAATGTAACCGATGAATTCGAAAAGCATCAAATCAATCCGTAACTACTTCATTGCTTTTCGATTTCCTCTGCATTCGTTTGCTCAATGTTTATTTGCAAGATATGAATGAATGGATTAATTGACGAGACGATTACCCACGTTTTTTGTGTAACCGTATATCTCCCTAAACATTTGTCCTTTTGTAATGTGATAGTTGACTGATAACTGGGAAGATGAGAATAATCAATCATAAAGCTATGACGGAAAGCTACTTATCACAGAACGGGACAAACAATGCTATTGAGCATATATATTTTCAGTAATACTGGCCGATAAAGAGCACAGTCTTTGATAAAAGGTTTGTTGCATTGCCCTCTGATCCAGTGGACGGTCTGGTCCGCTCAACTCTCCTCCACGACCGACATTGTGTCCATTGATTCAGTGGTTTCAATCTGTGAAGTAACTAGTGAAACTAAATGAACACAAACATCGCGATACTAAATTAGCAACTACTGCCTATAAACATGACGCGAGAGTACACGATTGGTTCTGTTGTAGAGTACATTCTCGAGGACAAGCGTCTTCTCCAAAATGTTGAACAATTTAAAGACGCTTTGGAAATGCCCGTTGCAGCCTGGCTTCAAGCCGAAACTTTATTTAAGATGAAAAACAGCTACTACGCTTTGTTCAGTACGATACTGGAAGAGTGGGTTGGGAGAATGGGCGCTGGTGCTAAAGTTCAGACTCTTGTACGACTCCTGCGGGGCATGGATTGTCGTAATGCCGCTGGTAAGAGACAAACTCCACTATCTTATCTTGTTGGTTGACGCCACCCACCGTTCACATCATTATTATTAAAACTCAAAACATCCAGACAACTGCAGCAGTTGAGATATCAGCAAAACGATTCCGTTGTGATCATAATATTATAATGTCATAAAATGTGAGGTAACCACAGTGGATTGTATACTGTGTTTGAGTTCATTTGCCTCAGCGTCTGCCGACTATTACCCGACAGGGAAGGAAGGATGGTAGTTTCTAAAAATGAATGAGCTTGTCACAGAACGAATAGATGCATTACTGTAAGAATAGTTTTGTAGGTGCGACAGACGGTTGTAAGGCAAAGCCGAGAACCTAAAAGCTTCCTTAATGTTGGAGTCTCCAGATACAGAAGATTAAACTCCTCTACACCACAATAGTTCAACTGTATTTGGAAATAATATTATTTGTGAATAGTAGTATTATAGCGCCCCAAAAATATATAAATGTAGAGTCAGTGTCAGTCAGTCAGTTTGGTTTTAAATCCACACGGACACACCGTTTCATCTTCTCATTTTGAGGAAGAACGCTAAAGAATATAAGGGTTTACCAACCGGTAGGATAGACATTTGGCATTACATTGCATCGCGTTAGTTACAATAATACAACAGTTTCCTTACAATTTATGTATGTCCGTAGGTTTGATTGACCAACATCTGTCGACGAATGGCATTTTCGTGTTTGCCAGATCATCGCCCTTAACCGACTGTTGTGGTGGACTCATTCAGTATGGGATTGGGCATCGATTGCGGACATTCGTTGGAAGGGACAAGGAACGTAGTGAATTAAAAGAAATATATCACAGTTATATGGAAGGAATGAAAGACATGGGATCCGCTTTCGTCTGTATCCATGGTATTGCAGGTGTCGGAAAATCGCAGCTCCTGCGTACATTTATTTATGATTGCGGCGTACTTTCCAGCGCAAATGTAACATGTTTTTCTGCTCGAGATGAAGCCGAGATTCTAGCTGGTCTACGGAGCTTCCTGAAAGGGAACTACACGTATGACGAAAGTGACGACGAGTCTGATGAAATCAAGAAATTGTTAACCGTTATTGAAAAGCGAGGGCAGCCTTGGATTCTCGTACTGGAAAACTTGGACGAAGAGTACCAATTTCTTACAGGTTTTTTGGGAAAGCTATTCCTTCTACCAGGCATACTTTTGATTACAACATCGCGACGCAAAAATGTTTTAGGAGAAGCCCACGATGTCAACAGAATCGAGGTTAACAACTTTCAGGAAGGTGAGGCAGCGATCTACTTACAAACCTGTTTCAAGGGGCTAACACTTGCAGCAGATGACATGATTGGTCTACAAAAGGCTCTGAAAAATTTTCCACTTGCCTTGTCGCAGGCTTCCGCCAACATCCGAGGTCGGACAATTGCAAACAGGTTTTACAGCATAAGAGATTATCTGACAGAATTTCAAGAAAACTCCGGAAGGCTCCTAAACACCCACACTGAAACAGACCCCTACAAGTTGTCAACGCTTACGGCGATTGACCTTACCATAAGGCACATTCGTGAAATGAACACTGCCGAAGCCAAAACAGCACTGTCGCTTTTTGAAGTTGCTTGCTTTCTACCTCCAGAAGAAATTGAAATACCTTTGCTGTATGCTTTGGAGAAGTCAGAAGGGTATACCAAGATGGTGTATCTTGCCGGAAATCCGTTAGATTTGCTGAGCATTTATTGCATAGCAGACTATGTTAGTCGTACAGCTGTCAGTGTGCATTCGTTAGCTCAAATAGTCATGCGAATTTTGCTACTAAAAGAAGAGAAAAGGGTACGAAGTAATGGCTACCACAGTTCATTTTGGAACATTCCTGCGCGTTGCATCACACTGAAAGCAGGAGAATCAGCTGTTGGGAACCCGGTGGTTTCAACTCATCAAGCAATATCTGCTTTCTGGATTGGAACACAAAGTCGATTCTTTCACGAAATGCCAGATTTCGAGGGACAATATCTAATCCTTGCAAACGCTGCGCTAAAGGATGGATTAAAGAAGGATATGTACCAACTCTCCGTAAAGATATACAACAGTTTTCTGGGACGACGCGGCGTTGGCCCATACTTGGATGTGTCACAGTTCATTCGTCGTTGGCAGATTGTAACTTTGATTGAATCTGGGAAACTTGACTTGGCACAAGCCCTTGCAACAGAGACATTCCAAACTGAATGCAAGAATCCAACGTTCCCTAACCCACAGGCCCAATTGGCACTACTGTTTTGGTGCTACATTTTGCAAAACAAAGGAGAGAACAACGATTCACTTGCCATACTTCAAAAAATTAAACCTGAATGGCGTGGGAAAAAATTGCGTGCATTAGGAGAGTGGTTAACCCTTACTGCGAATGCCCGCAAAACTGATGCAAACGTACTACACGCTGATATCTTACGCTTAGAAGAAGCAATAGTATTTCAGTCTTCCTTCAATACGTGTGAAAATGTCAAGGCTTTGGAGGTATACAGGGCGTCAGAGACTAGGTCATTTCTAGTCTGTCAATCCAAAAGGGAGGATGGTGCTGCAAGTGATATGGACTACCACCGAGTAAAAAAGGCATTGATGTTTTGCAGCCTCGACTCGTTTTGGACAGAATAAGAAAACGCCGGGTTACGGAAACAATTTCACAAAATACCTCATCTAAGGATACTTAGACCAAAATTGTGGTTGAATGACCCAAGCAAATTGATATTTGGGGAACCATGCATGCGCATAACAAACAATGAATTGTGAAGCTACCAATAAATGATCTTGAAACAAAACTCATCCATATCTTAACGTACCACAAATTAGTCGCATTTTCTTCAAAATATTAACCTTTGTAAAGGAACCACCCGCATGGGCTGAATTGATGTCCACAATCCATCTATTTATGTTTACCCAAGCCAAGAATTGAGTGAAGTGGGTCGTCTTCATAGTAATAACTTTATTTTTCATTTTTCATCTCGGGCCATCTCGGTTATTTAAAATGCCGACAAAAATTTGTCGGCATTTTAAATAATGGCTACTCCGAGATGAAAAATCGCAGGAAATCGTGACCGCCAATAGCGCCCTTGTCAGCTTGTCGCAATTCCCATTTTGTTTTATTATTCCCTCAAACAAACGCATTGGTCATGTTAAAAGTTACCACTGTAAGTTTTTCACATTGTTACCTGTTTGTAAAATTCTTCAAAAGTAGAATGCACCATTTGAAATATGTTTTTCCACTTTTATCAATTACCTACCTGAGTTTCTTCCAGGAGTATGGAAATAGCATCTACTACCATACCGTTCCGTGAGAGACTTGGGACCTGTGTTCCAGTGAAGCCACATATAAAAGAGATCAAAAGATGCATAAAGGAAAATTTAGGGAGCTGGATCCATAATATATGACACAGAGTTATATAATTGTTACGGGTCACCCCGAATAAAGTGAAACCTGAAAAATATCAAATTCTGTCTTCAAATGAAAGACCTTACCTCATAAAATTTGTTTCCAGTCAATTTTTCCGTAGCACACGTTCCTCGCACTTTGCTTTTAATCTCAAGCAGAGCACCACAAATTCACAATGCATCGTATCAATAAAAAAAAAAAGCAGACACAATAAGCTATTGTTCTCAATCAGATAGATTGGCCTCATAGAATCGGGAGCGATTTGCACCGTACAATATCCATGCCACAAATTGACATCTGACTCCGAACAATCAAACGCAATTATCATTTCTCAATTTGGAAATGAATAAATGCACCTATAATCTATTGTTTCGAAGCAGGCAAACTTAATGTTTAATGTACTATGTTCAGCGTTTTGTGAGGTACAAAATCCTTGCAAGAAATTGACATCTGACTCCGAACCATCGAGTAAAATTGTCATTTGTTTTATGCCTGCCATTGTTTTCCTTCCAATTGTTACGAGTAGTGGCAGCAACTTACAAATGTATGGTGATGGATTACAAACAAATTCAGTTGCAAAATTATGTTATGTTATGTTGTTGTTATATTAAGCCGATGGGGAGAGCAAATCTCAGTTTATGCAGTACATTTTCCTTCCACTTTGTTTTAATGTTGTGGATATGACACCATAATTTACAATGAATGAAAAAAGCAGACTATTGTTCCATCATTGGCGGACGTACGCTGGGGAGAACGTTTTGAGTCGTACATAGTCCTTTCCAAAAGTTGGCAACTGACACCGAACCCATTGTCGGCGACTCAGTAAATTGTATGGGACACAAAATTGCAAAAGTTTATCAACATTTCGATTGTTCTTATAAACTACAATGAACGTGCCTTTTGAAGAGTTCGAGGAGAAACCATTTCGTGCAGTACATTTTCCTTCTACTTTATTTTTTCTTGAGTGCGCTATAACCATTTGTTAATTAAATTACAATTGGACGGTTTAACAATCATCATTGTTTTCTTAAACGTGCATATTCCATACTACAGTACAAATTGCGGAAGGAAACATTTCCAATCGCATCATGTCCTTTCTTTCTTGATTTTAGGTTTGGTGCACCTCATCCTTCAGCACCTGAAATGATTTACGTTTACCCTCCTCCAATTGTTTAGTTCATAGTCATGAACGAGTTTTGTCAGAGAACTGTGAGACACGTAGATCCGGAAGGGGTAAATGGAGGTTAGGAAAACGTGGAATCGGGGCTCAACCTTGGCCTCGTCCAGGAGGAAAGGGTCATCCATGAAGGACTGAAGAATGCCTGGCATTTCCAGTTGATTCAAGGAGGAAGGATGGTTTCCTCGGATATACAGGATTCCGTTGGACTGTCCCCTTTTGGAAGGTTTGTAAATCCATTCGTGTTCTCTGCTGGATTTGGCTTTGAACTCTTCAATCTCATCAGGAAATATAAAGCCGGGCATGTGCCAATCCCATGCCTTGGGAAACCTTGCCTGAAACCTTCTGAAGTGCCGAAAGAAATTCATCCGAAGTCGTCCAACAATGCAACTAGAGCACTAGACTATGTAGTAAATTAGAAGGTTTGTAATAATAATTGTAGGTTTGTTTTAGGGCAAACCAGGGCTAACCCCATACAATAAACAAGGGCTAACCAGCAAAAACGATTATTTTCGCATAAATATGAAAGATGATGTCTGGATTTTAATTTTCCTTTATAGAGGAGATATTTGGAAGTATTTTAAGTGGCTGTAGATTTTTCTACCTTGAAAGGTGTGGAAGTTATGTAGGTTTGAAATTTTTTAATCCAATTGGCTCATGGAATTTGACATTTTAAGGATAAGCTGTTCTAGTGTCTTGATTGGGTTATTTGTAGACTTCGAAATAAATACAAGGAAGACAAAGGAAAAACATGAAAAGGTTTTTGAAAAGGAAAAACATGACCGAAAGCTTGACCAGTAGATATTGCATTTTCATGTCCCTTTGTACTGTGTAAGTATGAATCATCAAATGAAAGGGTTTGTCTCTGGTTTGCCTGTCTCTTTGTCTCCGTTAGCTTGAGACAAAAAGACTAAAACTCTGCAGTTCAGGAGCCATCACAGAAGACTACATTTTTGCAAAGAAATGGATTCCGTCACATTACAATAAAACAAAAGAATAGGATGGATAATTTTATGTTTCGAATAAACGTATAACATTGTTATACAAATTTTAATGTAAAGACACAAGCATTATTTCCTAAATGTCTTTAATAGTCTTCGCATTCAAATTCAAATTGTCTTCAAATTTTGTATACATAAATATGAAAGATAATGTCTGGATTTCTTTTTTCCTTTATCGAGGAGATGTTTGGACGTATTTTAAATGGCTGTAGGTTTTTGTACCTTCAAAGGCGTAGAAGTTATGTAGGTTTGAAATTTTTTGGTCCAGGTGGCTCATTGACCTACGATTTTATACATCTAATGATAAGTTGTTCTAGTGGCTTAATGTGTTTTAATGGGTTTTAATATGGCTTAATGTGTTACTGTACCTATGAACTCCAAAAAATAAATAGATTCATATAGATTTTGTGTCAACAGAGGAAGTGTCGACGTTAAGTTATGGGACAATCAGTATCATGTACCTTTGCAGAAAACGTTTGTGGAACAACAATGCTGTGGTTAAGACAATGCCTACAGCTCTCATAGTTAAAAGCTACACAAAAATAAATTGCAGCCGATCAGAGACACCTTGTATTCGTGTGATCGATTAGTAGGGTATCACGTCTAACTCACGCACACGCATTGTAGGGGGCAGGGAGGGCTTCTCCCGGGTCTGTGTAGTTATTTTATATTACTTCTACCATCCGTACGCCCAGCACCACCTTATGCGCAGCGTGAGTTTCTCACATTTCACATGACAATAAAGAATCCGAATATCACACACACAATCCAAATATCATCTGTTCAGATGACAAATCACAAAATAATAAACTTCACGTGTCATATAATTAAAAATAAAAAGCAAAGGCTAATTAAATGCCCGTTTTACTTTTTATCATCAATCTCGACTAGTTTTGTTAGAACTGTCATTGCGACATAACCCATGGCTTCACGTCTGAATCCTAAGAAAATTAAGGACAATGGTATATTCATTTTTAACTTTTTTGTTGTAACATTTGATCCTACTTTGTTTGATTTCCAGGGCTGTCCAAGCAATGTCCAAAATGTGGAAATGTGTATAATCACCGATCAGGTCTTATGAAACACACCCGACTTGGATGTAAGGGGGTCAAACCTTCTGAAGGTCCGCTTTACAGATGTACGAATTGCCCACGTGTATACAAGAGGAAAGGGGATCTCACAAGGCACTTAAAAAAATGTGATGGAAAGGCCCCTCGTCTTCCAGGTATGGATCCTCTTAATTGTAGTATATAAAGTTTAATCATACATTGATCTATGTACAGATGATGTCTGGCTTTGCGGCGTATGTCAAACTACTTATAGCTGCAGACAGAATTTACACAGACATAAAAAGGTGAGAATTTCTTTATTGTGCCCATATAATGAACTAATGTTGCTAATGATGGTCTTAATAATAGCGTCACGAGGGAACGGAGAAGCAACAGTATGCATTGTTGATTCAAGAGGCCGGAAAGCCCAGTTCAACTCTTGCGAATACTATGCATAGGGATCTGCAGAGTGCCACTGATGCCTTTGAGCAAGAAGCGGGTAATGGGGATGACGAGGAGGAAGTTGAAGATGAAGAGGAGGAGGATGAAGAGGATGTAAACGAAGACGAAGATGAAGTTGATGACAATGTGGATGAAGAGGAACTTGATGAGGATAAAGTTGAAGAGGATGACGTTGATGAGGATGAATATGATGGAGACAATATGGTTCAACATGTGGGTCCACCATTTGTTCAACCAATTGTTCAACCAATTGGACCTTCTCCTCCAGATCATTCCTTCGTTCCAGATCCCGGATCCACTACTTACGCAACAACTCTAAATAATAATAGTGATGAAGACGAAGATCAACAACAGTTTCCTCAAGATAAAGAACAAAGTATTTCATCTCTTGTATTGACGTCATTGAATGCTGAAGGTAGCGGTCAAATTGACTGTTGTTCAACTCCACCATCACAACCTCATCACGCTCAAGACAGACGGAAATTTCGCCCGGACCGAGTTCTCCCCGTCAATATTATCAGAGACTCTAATATTTCTCTGTCAAGAACGTCTCTACCACCACAGTTTGAATTGGTAAGCCTGGAAGGAGAAAACTACGCAGTTCTGACGACTAAGACAATTGCATGCAACACTCAATTGGGACCTGCGTTGGGTCAATGGATGAAAGTGTCTGACCAGGCTACAGCGACTCTTCACGCTTACCCTACAACTTTTTTAAGGGACCATGAGGATATTACGTGGAAGGTATTTATAAGGTATATTATGGAATTGGATTTGATTATTGAATGATTGACGTAGATTGACAGGGGGAATGACCACTTTTGCAACTGGATGAAGCATGTCAGACAAGCTCACTCATTTGAAATGCAAAATGCTATGATATTTGAAAGGGACGACTGTATATTCTATGTGACTTGTGTGGACATTCCTCCTCGCACAGAACTGATGGTTGGATATAGTCTTGACTATGCAATGAAGTAATGATGAAAAAATTGAACTAAGCAAAAGCTAAGATTTAATTTGAATTCATAGGTACGGGTGCAACTACTTCTTCCCAAAAATGACTTCACAATTGGCAGTCGCTTTGCCATACTCATTGACAGATCTTAAAGCACCACCATCTGAGTCCGAGCCGGTCATTCCTTCAGTTGCAATCGAAACGGAGCTTGTTGGAGCGAACACTGATCTTTTTGCTGGTTCGTCATCAAATTGCAGGACGAGAGATCCTGAAGAGACATTGGACACAGTGCACGAGTCCAATGGGGAAGAGATTGTCCATCCTCCAATAGTTCCTTCTTGCCCTCATTGTGAAGGAGAGTTTGACTCTGCGGATCTTCTTATGACTCACATTGAAGAACACAAAACCCATTCGGGACTACTACCCTCTCCATCTATCCTTCAAAAGGGTTTTAAACACCGGTTGCTATGGCGGTATAACTGTGCAGAGCGTTCTGAAGGAAATGCAAGTACTCATTCCGTCAACAATATCGTTAGTGTGAGATATAGCAGCTGTGAATGTCCTATGTGCGGTGAATGTCACGCCACTCCTGAAGGATGGACGTCTCATATTGCTGCCGACCATCCTAAAATGAGTCAGCTACTTCGACTCTCTCCGCAACAGATAGGAAAAAGGGACAAATTGCAATGTACGATTTGCGATCGCGAGTTTGCGTATCCAAAAACCTTTATTAAACATTTGAAAGGAAGGACAAGGTGTGAAATGGTGAGTCAATGGTGGCGTTTTCCTTTTACGACTATAATCCATTTCAATAATTATTGTTATTTGAACAGCCCCGAAAATTAATGAATGTGGACTTGGGTAGCAACTTTCCAGAAAACCAAAGCAAAGGACCAAGACGGAGTTGTAGGATTGGTATGTCAGTTTTATTCTTTTCGTCTTAAGCACTTTCTTTACTTAGTATTGCTTGACAGGAGAAAAGGCGGAAAAAATGAAAAAGAAAATGTTCCACCAGGGTCAGGATTCGGGTGAGAACTGGATCGATTGAGATTGTTAATCGCATACTCCAGTTACTATAGAGTGTTCAATTCGTGAAGACGTTTATATGAGTAATCTCAACACGAACGAGTATTCATATATTCTTGGTTGGAATTCTAGTGTTGTTTTTGTACATAAGATATAGAATTTATTCATTAACTAAGCATAATTTTTAGGATGTCCAATGGAAAATCTTTTTGCTCTGGAATAATACTACAATACATTATAAAATAGCAAAATAACATTTGTTACATTCCATCCCAACGTTACATTTCATATCCGTTTCATAGCAGAAATGAAACTGACTATTTCACACTCTCTGCTCGTGAACTGAATGTTCTATATTGTGTCCTTTTGCCTCAAGCCAACAGAGACAACATACGGGACAATCATGGAGACATGATTTAAACCATGAGTGAGGACATTACAACTTTTTTATATCAAGTTGCATATCTCACTTCCCCTTAAACCTACAGAAAACTATAACCAACCGAAAATGTGTGTCATTGCAATTAGAAACAAGAAAAAACAAATCAAAAGATCAACTTGCAGGGTAGACCTGTAAACTGAGAAATAAATGATTGAGGTCATAGAGTGCTCATAATAAACAATAAATAGTTTCGTTTAATTTAGACCATATTCATATCCCTGTTTTTGGTGATTTGCAGAATACCAAAATGACCAGTGATGTGCCGATGATGTCGTCTTTATCACCATTGGTATTTATATAAATTATCTGTGTTAAAAGTAGTTGAATTAATCCAATAACGTAGGAATGACTGATAAGTAGCATACTTATAGATGACAAGGAACGGAAGGAGGACAATGTAAAAATTGTGCTTATGTCAGCAATTTTGAGCGTTCGCGAGTTTATAGACTACTTTACCAACCATAGTGTCGCCGCACCACGAGTAATT
Organism: Isotomiella paraminor; assembly: GCA_034699605.1. Taxonomy (NCBI): domain Eukaryota; kingdom Metazoa; phylum Arthropoda; class Collembola; order Entomobryomorpha; family Isotomidae; genus Isotomiella; species Isotomiella paraminor. Next base: position 25,412 of record JAQGCL010000006.1, on the reverse strand, counting down.
GGGATGCCAAAAGATATTCCTCACGTGGTGGACGGACCCGAGTACCTGGAGAATGAGTTGAGCTGAGAGAATCAGTGAGTTGTTCTGGTTTGTTAATGAGAAAACAAATCATGTTTTGCTTATACTTTATCTCCAATAGCTTTAGCGTTCACATCAAATTTCACATCTGTTCAGGTGTCTATCGATCTGTCCGTATGACATGTCCAAGCCGCCTGTCTCTCAGGCACACATTTCAACGTTGTCTTTGACAGGGTGCATGGGCAGAGATTTAAGACAGTGCATAACTGTTAAAAGGTTGCTCAATACTAAGGTTGCCTCAAATCAATAGACAAGTCTTCCTCCTCCTCATATATGTAGATGGGCCAGTCTTGCTTACAGAGAAGGAATCATCATCATCACACACAGATCCGCACAGATCCTTATAGCCCCAAGCGGCTCAGCTTGAACAGACGTTTTTGTATTTTCTCCTATTTTGCTGTGAAAAATAATTGTGAGTATTTTTATTAATTTTCAACACGGAAAAAATTTACGAGAAGACTACAGGCACAGATTTTTTCAATTTCATTTAATTAGGCTATTTTCTTGTATTTGTGTACATATTTTTTGTAGGACTATCTAGCAGGGGAGGGAGTTGCACTACTCCACGATGAGATTGAGTCCTATTACTTCCTCAACAAACTACTCAAATTACCCCTTGACCTCGTCAAGCCACACCTCCTCCTCGAGGATGGAGCCTTACTATCCTCCTCTTTCTCCCTTTGTGACTAAAACAGGAAAGACTGGAATGAAGACATGCTGAAATTAGAAGGCTCAATATGACCAGGATGAGGGTCAAAGTGGAGGAAGACGACGAAGACGAGGATCCCTTCTGCATCATACGAGCTGACCCTCCCCCTCCTCCTGCTGGCGACGGACTTTGGTGGAAGAAGAAGAACCGGCATAGTCAGATTCGAGATTATGTTCTCAATAATCCTGGTACCTTTTCCTATGACTCTCACAGTGGAACCTTTTAAGTTATTCAAACAAAGCCGTCCCTTTTAGATCTTACAGAATTAATTACACCACCAGTCACATCCATCGATATCCCAACAACGGAGTCCCTTGTAACGCGGAATGAGAGAAGGATGTCCAATGTATCCTAAGAACCAGCATGCCCTGATTATGATGAAATGATCCCCAGCCCAGAAGAGGAGGTATGGGAGGCTGTTTCAATTAAGACGAAGAAAAAGTCCATTCAACCCGATGATAAGGAACCTCCCCTGATGAAGTGGAGATGCTACGACTCTGGGGTCCAGATCCCCCGAAACCAAACACGAGAAGATCACGTGAGGAAAGAACACATAGACCTAGAGAGACTCCGTTGTTCGGAATGTGGGGAGACTTATATGATTGTAAGTAAGCAAAATCCTTGACAATGGAACCTTTATTTTGACACATGTTTTCCCAGGTTACTGACTACATCAAACACATCAATGCACCCGACGACAGACCAGAGTGTACGATTTTCGCATATTCCTTGCCTCCAACCCAACTGTGTCAAACACTCCATCTTAAGACAGTCCGTCCAGGCACTGGAAGTCCGTATCAAGTGCACCCACGACACTCGTCACTACAACAGGAACAAAGTGGAGGACTCCTGCGACGACGTCAGTCGACACCTTCAAGTGTCCTTGCCCGGAATGTGACAAAGCTTTCAACGGATCAGACAGTCGGGTCCTGCATGTGAGGGAGGTACACGAATGGGAGGTAAATGGTTGACCGATGATGCTTTGTGCAACTTGTGGAAAGGAGTTGAGGACCAGGGCTACAGCTCCAGGGGTACTCCACAAGATTGGGTCTCAGTTAGGGGCATGCAAATGCATGTCAAGAATACAAAACGGTGCAAATTCTAATGCAACAAGTTGCCGAAGAATTAACATCCGCCAGTCCTGCAGTAATCCATGGGAGGGAGGTCCACTGGTCGTAGGGCTTCCGTGGGGGAGGGACATTGACGAAGTTGATAACGGTTCCAATGTAGCCGCCACTTAAGACGGTAGACAGGAGGGACCAGAGTCCAACATTTATCCTAAACACCGTTTTTCTGTTGAGGGAAGTTGGCGTGGGAAGGCAGTCCTCCACCAAAGAACTGAGAAGGAGGAGCATCACTCTGCCAACATCAACGTCATCACTCTCCAGAACCAACCATTCCCATAGCACTACGCTAGCTGAGAGGCTAAGGAAAGTCGTCCCAAGTCCAATCCAAATTCCCACATGAAAGGCTTGTGGTACATTTCGTACTGCAGGGAACTTTGCGCCTTTGAGCAGGACAAGAAGGTGTATCCCAAGGTACCATACGGAATAACGTCGGGACCGTTGTCGGGTATCCCATCTTGCCGGCATCCAATGCAGGGGTTCCAAGGGCATACTCCGAATTTGTATAATCGCGGCGGGGCAATGACTGGTTCAGCCTGCCCCGAACGATCTCCTTCATCCAGCGATACAACCACACTTTGTAAATGATGTTCTTTTTCCCGATTGCATTGGCACGTACGACTTTGTCATCCTGAACAATCCATCCGATGGATTGGGACACAAGCGGTTCGTGGGTCAAAAGCAAGCGAAAGCGGTTGGTACCTTCATTACGTTCGACGATACGGATTTTAATTGGAGGTTGCAGGACATCACCGAGTTCTTGTGAAACTGTCTCGCCCGAGTCGTCGTATACGGGTCCGATGCGAGGGTATTTTTGCGAAGATATAAGTAGGAGAGGACCAGGTCTGCGGTTCCGAACCACAATTGCCTCCACCGAGCACAGAGGTGGGAGCAGAAGGACCGCAATGAGGGGCTGTGACCGGGGGAGTTGCATATAACCATCCCACACAAGTGGTCTGTCATCGTGTTCCAAAATGTTCCAGGTAGAAGAAACGCCCATGGCATGGCAAGGGATCACTAGGGCTACGGTACCCATCCCGCGGGATCTCCCTCCTTCCAGCGCATTATTGTAATTTGAACCCCGAAATTGCGTAGATTCCAAGATTCGGGTTTGTGGCACGCCCAAATTGCTCCTTTGGTGCCGTTCCAGGCCCACGAACTCCGCCATTGAAATGTTCTCCTTATCACTTAGAATTCCAGCGGAACCCCAATTTTCACAGATTGAAAGAAGGGTCAACTCACATCCCCAACCCTTCAGTTCCCTTGGACCTGGGCCGTCTTTCCAGTAGACCGTTTCTTCTTGTTGCCATTCCCAAACTGTGGTTGGCCACCGAGATGCTTGGAACTGCTGTTTTCCCTGCCCTTTGAAAATTACTGTTTGCCAACATGTGGAGAAGGCTTCGACATTGTTGTCCTCTAGTATGCGATGAAGATGTGGATTTTCAGACGACCCCCAGTGTCCTTGTACTATCGTAATCAACCGTCCAACAAGACCTATCATCAGACTGGTTGTGATGAGCTGCATTACTCCTTGCTACCTTGGCGGATCTTCTTACCTATCGTTGTGTACTGGATTAGTCTCTATGACAAACTTTGTTAAAATACTCAAACGCAAGGGTTTTATGACCGTAGTTTTTAAATGTGTACGTTGGCTTTGGACTCGATACAACATCATTTCACGAGAACCCCGGATCAATAGTCATCACAAAAATAAATTGCCTTTTAGGGAGCAATGCTAGATAATTAGTAGGATAGGTGACAATATCTTGTAGAAGGGAACATCATCATCACATCTCACTGGAGCTACCGCTTGGTTCTGACATGTGTAGTGCTGGATGCAGTGTGAGTAAGTGTGGTATTTATAGTTTCTGTGAATGGGCCCCTTAAGGGACTGGAGGGAGGATTCTTTGATTTCGGATTTGTCCTGTATTAGGACTTATGATGAATGAACAATCTTCTCGATTGTGGTAATGTAAAATTGTGGGTTTTCGTCAGTACTTCGCTGTGTGCAATTTGGGATTTTCGAAATCTGACATGATAGGGTGAATAAATGGGTTTTGTCGTAACTCGTAAAGTCATTATTGGCCCAGTTATTCTTGGCTTAAGGATGGATTACACTTTCTTTTGGCTTGAAGCAACGGGCTTTGGAGCTATACTTAATCAAAACGTAATGATAGTTTGTAAAACTAGGTTAATCACCTCTCATTAAAAGTCAGCATAGTGACGAAACATATAAGACTGTAATACGCAATTACACTTCAGGCGATCCACGTCAGTCTCATTTATCCGGCAGCTTTATAACTTCTACAGTATGGTCCTGAGCACTTTTATCCTAAGCTCCGTGGCTCTTCTGATCACACTTTATGCCTCCCAATATCGGGACGAGGATTTGAAAAAGACTCTAACCGAGCTTAAGGAAGACTTGGGTCTACCTCGGATAAAGTCCTACGACATAATAATTGTGGGTGCGGGTAGTTCAGGATGTGTTCTGGCTTCCCGACTGTCTGAACATTTGTCTGTTCTTCTCCTTGAAAAAGGAGGTCCACCGCCACCATTAGTGAACAATCCTCTTGATTTCAATGACGTTGTATCCCATCATGACATCAACGACGCTTGGTCGTCAGTTAAACAGACTCAGATTAAGGGAGAATCTGCTGGGGTGATTTTTATTTGCATATTTCGAAATAATTAATTTTAATATCACGACTAATTTTTCAATTAGATAAACACCGTAACGTCTGGAAGGATGTTAGGAGGCTCAGGATCTCACAATACCAACATTTATTGCAGAGGGTCACCAAAGGACTACGATACTTATGCAGGATTATTCAACGATTCATCGTGGGACTTCAACAGCACGCTTCAATACTTCAGAAGGATGGAAAACGTTATTGGTCCTCTTGTCGATGAGAGCGATAGGGATCGTAAGGATTGAAAAAGTCAATTGTTCTGGTTTGAACGTTACCTACAATTTATAGAGTTTTACGGCTCGGATGGACCAATCGCCGTGGAGTCCAAGAATCCTGCCATAATCCCTTTGTGGTTCCAAGCAGGGCGTGAACTTGGTTATCAAGTGTGTGATCCACAAATACGGAATGCGGAATGTGAGACGAGAATTAAGTTTAATTGTTATGATGACTAACATTGACACCTAGGTTTTACGTACATGATGAAATCCACTCACAATGGAGTCCGTTCCAGTTCATACACGGGGTACCTAGAGCCCATTATAAAAGCTAAAAGCCGTTCCAAACTTACAGTGCTGACCTATTCCGATGTTGACCAAGTCCTTATAAATGCGGAGACAAAGGAGGCCTATGGAGTTACCTACAGAAGACATGGCGTAGCTCAAATAGCACATGCTAAGCGAGAGGTCATTCTGTCGGCGGGAACGTACGTGTCTCCGATCATCCTCATAAAATCTGGGATCGGGCCAGTGCATGGACTTAAAAATTCAAAGGTCAACCCGCAACTCCAATAGATGCATTGCCTATTTTTTTACTTTCACATAATTTCTATAGATTCCTCTCGTGTTCAATGTTCCAGGGGTGGGACACAATCTTCGAACCCATGCCGGCGTGTGGCTAGATTTTGTAGTCCGCAATACGTCTGAAGTATATTTCCCAACCGTCTCAGAAAGTGAGATTGAGGAACAACTGGATCTTTTTCAAAAGGACTGGAGATCCGGGTTCTTCTCCGGGAAATCATTCGCCCAAGCTCAAGCCTTCTTCGTGTCTCAGCAGGCCAAACTAGCCGGTCAGGAGGACCATCCAGACATTCAATTTCTCTTCAAACAAACCCCACGGATCGGTGGTGACACAGCTGGGCCTCAGAAACTGCAACTGTTGGTCGGAGTGAACAGACTATTGTCCGTTGGAGAAGTATCGTTCAACCATAGTGCCTACCTGAAGGGTGAAAGAGATCCAGTCAAGCTGGCCATTGTAGATTACAAAATGTTGGAGCATCATAGAGACCGAAAAGTGGTACTAGAAGGTATTCATATTGCAGTTCGTCTTATGGAAGAGACAACAGCCTTTCAACCACTCAAGATTGAATTTGACGTGGAGGCAGCTCCAAAAGCATGTGGCAACACTACACTGAAATCCGATGCATACTGGAAATTCGTCATTCAACAAAGGGGAGGGACACCCAAAGGACATCAAGTGGGAACGTGTAGAATGGGAGTGTTGGATACAGATGAATTGGCGGTCGTAGATCCAAAGTTCAGGGTTCGAGGAGTCAAAAATTTGAGAGTTGTGGATGCCAGCGTTTTTCCGTTTCCAATTAATGCTAATATCAACGCTGCGGTTCTCATGATTGCAGAAAAAGCGGTTGATGATATTTTAAATGAAAAGTAATAAAGTGGATCCGTTGTGTCTATTTGGTTTCTCATATTAAATTAAAGAAACCAAAATCAGGAAAGTAATGAAGCATCGAATTATCCTCCTTTTATGTGGCCCACGGGCCACATAAAATGTGAAATAATAAAAAGTGACACTATTATGTGGCCCGACGGAAAGTCAGGATGCTTTAAGTGTTGCTAAGAGCATAAGGGTGAGCAAGTTTAGGTAGACAAGAGGCTTAATGATCATGTTAACTGCGCAGTAAATGAGACTCTACTAAATCACTGCCAGATTACCCATTCAACCACTATGTAAATTGATGCTTGATCTCAGCACACAAATGTAGATTACTGGGGAAGGAATGTTTGGGGTACACTAGAACAACTTCTCATTCAGTTTATGATTAGATATATCCTCATCGTTGGCTCATCTCCCACTTATTCCTTCCTTCTCCTCAGCAAAATTCGGAAGTAGAAAAGTTCTATTTAAGTGAAATTGATTCTTTGTTTTAAAAATACTGCATTCGCAGATTGCCGCTCGGTATGCTGAATTACTAATTAAAAAGCCAATTTGTAATCACGTTGTGCGACTCTAGAATTAGCTCCCGCTGGTGCCTGATGACAACTGGAATGGAGTGGTCCATATCTGAATTGGAAGCCGCCCGTTTGGCCCACCAAAGTTATTTCGTAGGAAATAGAAATGCGGATGCTGTAGAGGCCCCCCAGGGAACGGAGGGATCCACGAACAGACGCATTGAACGAAGGCCACCCATACCGGATGGATGGGCAATACAAAAGTCATTTACTGGCAGTTTCAACACGTCCTACACGGTGTTTGAGCACAAAGTTAGAAAGCAATTGGTTATGGCTATACGAGGAACAGACTCTGAGAGTTGGGCGAACATTGTAAATGACTTGGCTCTGTTTACTTCTGCTAGAACAGGTTCGTACCCTTGTTATGGCATATCACCAAAATCAATTACATTTGGAAATGGTGGTTTGACATCCCTTCGACATTCCTTTATAAGTCTTCAGTGTCTTAATTTATCCGTACCTATTTAATAGGCGTATTTGCTGGCCAAGTTCCATTTGGACAGTCCAGTGTGGAAAGGGACATAACCCTTATTTCAGAGAATCTTGATAAAACGTTTACAAGCATCCGTGACGTTGTGCGTATTGAACCTTCATCTTCTATTAGTATAGGCAAGCATGACAGCCTGGATGCCGGTACAGTCAACAATAGAGTGTGATGGACGACAACTACAAGAATGAAGCCTCTGCTGCACGTAAACGAGGGAAGAAGTTCACAATCGTCGGACACTCCCTGGGCGCAGTTCATGCTCAACTTGGCGCGATTTACGCTGGTGTCGATTGTATAACGTTCGAAAACCCTGGGGTCAAGCATATTGTGGACATCACCCAAAAATATAAGGATGCTCTGACGAAGAATCCAAATATTGACATGCGGACCTACCAATCGGCTCCAAACATTTTCAACACAGTGTCGGGGCAAATTGGGAAAGTATATCGGTTGAAGCTACCCCACATTAAAGATGGGTCACGGCACAGCGTGATTAAAATGTGTTACCAACTGTGTCCGTGGTGGAATCCCATTGAGTGGCTTGGACCGTTTGTTCCTATTGTTCTGGGACCACTGAGCATCTGCAAGTTCTTTCTTGCAGAATACTGCCAGTACCTTGGGCTAATTGACCAGCATTCTATTTCCCATAGTGTCGAGTATTTAAGCAATGCTAGTAATGTTAGAGTTGAAATGAAGTCGTGGCCGCTACAGCCAACAATTATTATAGCCCAGGCGAAGAGGTTTCTGATAAATGTGACGTGTGCCTCTACAAAGAAAAATAATTTTGATCAAATATATAAGTTACATTGTATTGTATTGGACTGTGCATTGACCATTTCCCGAAAATTTTGATGTATGATTTTGATGAATATTAAATAAATTGGATTTGAATTTCCTGTTATGTTAAACCACACATGGATGAGCAAATTGGAGTTTCTTAATGCTTTACACCGCACAGCAGGATGTACGGTATTACCCGTTTAGATTAAAATCCAGTATCTAGATATGCGTTCTGGTCTTGGCTTGACGAAAAGTTCACTAGCAAGTTGGTCAAAAGGACACGTTGGAATATATCTACTCTACTCAACAGGTCAAACTCCACGGAGAGATGACAAAGCTGTCCCTCAGGAGCTGAAACTGGTGGTTGGAGCTAACAGACTATTGTCCGTTGGAGAAGTGTCCTTCAACCATTCTGCGTTCCTCAAAAACGAAAAGGATCCGGTCAAGCTGGATTTTGTGGATTACAAATTGTTAGAGCATGACCGAGATTTGTGGATGCCAGCGTTTTTCCGCTCCGAATTAATGTTAATATCAAAACTGTGGTTCTCATGATTGCAAAGAAGGCCGTGGAGGACATTTTAAGAGAATAGTAATAAAATGGTACTTGGATCTATTGAGGTTAACACGTTTACCATTTTAATTTAAAGTAGTCAAATTGCTCTCTTTATGAATACGTTGATCCCATGTCTTGACATTTAGTGACACATTTGAAAACCGCAAATACGGCAGTAATCGGTATCGGTAATTAAAGCAATCATCGATTTCGACGTTGGGTATTCCGTCCTTCTAAATTCGGTTAAACGGAGTTCGGCATGTGGTTGTGGAAACGGTTATGCGGGAATGGCCCACGAGTTTGTAACCCCCGAAACGGCTTGTATTCTTAGGCTATCTTAATTACAAGATTCCAACGTTGGGACCTTCTCTTGTTGTTCATGAACAGGCCGGTTCTTCAGCCGATTACTAAATGCAACACTTGTTTTGCCTACCCGGTATCGGGACTAAGATCTTAATTAAAGATTCAGAAGATTGCGAATGGGAATTCCTGACACAGGTCCTTAATTACAAGATTTTCCAGTCCCTGTTTGAGATCCATTTGCCCTCGAACAAAGCCGAGTTGAACATGTTTTTCAAACAATTGGAGAAGGACATAAAATACCTGTTGGTAGTATGCAGATACGCGGGTGCGACGCCTATTGGCTTTTCTGATCATGGGAAATTTATCAACCGAAGCAGGATGAACTTGCATGCCCTCCTTGTACTATGCCTGACAATTATGTATGGGATTGGATTTGTCGACAACATCTTTGTCTCTCTTGGAACTTTCTCAAATCAAGAGAGGGTATTCACTGGTTTTTGGATCTACTGTTTTGTGGTATGGGTCATTCTGGGTTCATTTTTGAACGTAATGAGTGATGACATGGAGAGCTTTCTGAAGGCCATGTTGATGTATGAAGGAACCCGTGAGAACTCGATGAGTCCAAAAGGTAATGAAACATATTTTACAACCAAAATATTAACTCTCTTAAAATTAGGACCTTTGATCCTCTTTGCGAAACTGGTAATGATGCTTATGACTGGGAACAGTGCGCTCCTCGCCCCAGCCTGTATCTGTGGTACAATCGTGTTCCCAGGTACTCCACCATTCCTAAATTCTTGGTATTGGGTGAAAGAAAGCCATACCAATTTGCTGCTAAGTGTGATGTTCAAAGCAGGCGAGACTATGGTTTGGTCATCTTTGGTATCCACCTCGGCATTTGGTGGAGGGTTCTATGTCATGATTGTAGGGACGGGATTACTGTCTTATGTGAAACAGCTGAAAGGGTTCGAATGCTGCTTTGGTGTCTTGGAGCATTAATTATGCATCTTGTGTAATAGGAGGACAGGATTGACATCGTTCGATGAAAACATACAAGAATACAAAACGGTGCAAATCCTGATGCAACATTACAACGGAACGACTTATCAATTTCTTATCCCATTCTTTCTCCTACTGCTTTGCGTCGGAGAGATAATATCGGGGTACCTTACGATTACGTACGCTCCATCCTTGGTGTCTCAACCAATGTTACTGGTTCTACCCTTGTTTGCCTTTGGTCTGTCCATCTTTATCCTGGGTTGGGGGTTCGTGGCTGGACACATCCATGAGTCAAGTTCGTTGCAACTTACAGAGCTGAAGGTTCAGTTGGAAGGTACTACGACTCGGATGGCCAAACTGAGAAAGCGGTGTCTGCTTCAGTTGTCACCGTTGAGGATGACGTTTGGTTCAAACTTCATGGAAATGTCGACGTCCCTTCAAATGATCAATGTGACAAATGGGTGTATTGTCCAATGGTTGCTTATTGATGGGCGTAGTGGTAGATAAAAATACTGTAGTACGCAGAAGTACCTTAAACCAGTGAAATTTTTGCAATCTTGGAAGCCTCGGGGGTATATGCATTTGGTTGTTAGGTTTAACCGAATCCCCTTATTGTAAATCATTTGTGGGATAGGAGTTTATTGAATTTAACGTATCAATCAACGCAACATCCAGATATTGAAGCATTGTAGCTTACCCTTTTTCGGCCTTTGTTACTATCTGATTACGTTGAGAGCGGTGTAATCCATTGCTCAATCTCATATCGAATGTAGTCGTGAACCGTCTTCATTGGGAACTTCCAAATGTGCCTTGTTCAACAACATACTGCAGACACTCAATTGGGGGAAGTGCGTTGCTGTCAGAGCATTTCCTATACCCATAGTTTAGAGTCCGGATCAGTTCAAGCTTTTGACCAACCACTGGTCCTCATAAAGTTATGCTTCGCATACACTTCTCCTAAAATTGGTCCTAACGGCACTGTTACACGTGAAAGTATAAAGAGGTGCTGTAGAGTCGCCCATACAAGAAACCAAAGAGGCTGCCACCTAGACATTATGAATACCTTTGCGAAATGCTTCTCTACCCGCTCTGTTTCGACTTCGCCGAGAAGTTGAAAAGGGCAGTGATAGAAGATGTACTCAGCAGGCGAATGTTTATGCTGTCTGCTCCAATTTTGCTAAACACCTTGGACTCCAGGCAGAGATTCGGCAGGGAAATCGTGAACTCACGAAAGAAAAATACATTTGGAATAATTATCACTTGTATAAGAATGACCGATCGTGATGGGTGGGATTTCCGTAAACAGGACAATCTCGATCTCATTTTTGCTCTTGCGTTCAGCCGTCCGCGCCCACATTTGTCAATGCTACTGCTATCTCCTGTCGCTAGCTTGATCAATACACAAGAGAATGGCTCTCAAACAGTTTCATTACTTACATACATACCATGACGTGGTGGGGCCTGCAGTATTTATTACTGACGACAGCGACGTATCATTCCGCTTCAACAACTTTGTGGCAATTGGATCGTCGGCGCATAAATATCTCAGCTGCTACGATCAGCTGCTGCTGGTACGATTGTCAGTCGGGAGAGGGAGCACCTTTTTAAATGGAGAGAGTATGTCCTTCTGAGGAATGTTGCAACCACTCCCGGGTCCCAAATGCACCCTTACGCACATGCCACAAGGACCATTACAACGGCAAGATATTTCGCCCGGATGACGAGCGTTGTTGCCACCTCCGTAAGTCAAAAGGACCTTTCAGCCACCCTACGGATGGCTTACACGCGGCTGCATGTGCCGTCAACACCCAGATGGAGGATGGGATTGTAACTACGAGGAAAGATGTCACTATTACATCAATGCAGAATACAAAATACACCCTTACCAAACTGTCACAAGCAACTTTGTCAAGGTAAGATATTTTTGGGCGGGATGACGAGCGAGGTTGATTCATTCGTCAAGTGCAACCACGTACCCCAATTTTTCCGAATTTAGAATCACAGATAGTAGAACAAAAGAAGTTGGAAATATGGACATTGATAGCCATCCATCAATTCAAAGCAACGTCTATGTCAACCACCGTTTATATAGTAGTAATGCTTGTGAAGTACGTGGTTAGCAATACTTGTTGTCTGTCAACGGAAGTTTCACGGTTGTACGGATGCACAACTCCTCACCAACTGTCATCCACAAGTTTTAAAGTACTCAAATATTTAGTGAAACCATCGTGGCTGGTGTGTGTGTGTGTGTTGAATACAAGAGCACATCACGAATGTGCTGTTTAAAATTTAAAGCAGCTTGTGCAATTCGCAAGCCAATTACAGTTACGTATTATATATGAAATACGTCAATCAAAGTTATTCGCTTACAAACTAAGCAAGGAAAAGGTTCTGTCTAAGGCGTTCTCCAAACGTTTGTCGTGAGGGCCTTTCTGGACTTGCACCTATCACAAACTTTATCCGTAGACAATCGACGGACCGCATTGGATATGGAACATCACCGCGAATACGAGAACGTTCAAAACAATCCCGATGCTTGGAATACAAAAGAGGAAGGCTACTTCGGTGCCTTCGATAAGCTGCTGCATTGGTCTTGCTTTGTATTTCCGTATGGATTGCGACATAGCTACCGGTTCGGTCTCGGAAAAGTTCGTGATTCGAGAGCCCAGTTTGTTACACTCTTAGTATTTGGGGGAACTGTGTTTCGAACCGTTAGCATAACTCACATGATTTTCAAAGGGATACAAACCAACAGGGATGTAAAAGGGAGTAGGAGTGTCAGTGAGCTAATCACGTTGTCCTCGTTCCAAGCCTCGTATGCTATGATTGCAATCGGTAAGGCTTGTCTTTTCTGGAGAAGGGACCTTGTAATGAGCGTCGTGGGGAAGTGCTACCGACTGGAACGGCTTGCCCAGGAGCACACTGCAAGTGAGGAAACATACATGGTTTCCTTGACCGTTTCATACTCCTAATCCCTTTTATCTGGCAGATGTTCGGAAACTGCCTCTCCACATTCTTAAACTGTGGAAGATGATGATACCGTTCGCCACGACTAATTGGGTTCTCCTGGGTTTCTTCTCTCCGTGTAGTCCACCATTACACTCTGCAATGTTTTACTTGGACTGTGACAAGCATCCGGACGGTAATATCGGGATGGCGGGGAGACTATTTTTTGCTTGTCTTGAAGCAATCCAGGCATGGTCAGATGTCTCTGCGGGAGCAGCAATTGCGGGAATCTTGGTGTACCCAATTTGCGTAGTCCAAACTTGGATCGTATTGCTCCTCAGGTGTGGAATTAATTTACCTGTTACGTAAACGTGTTATCACGGGAACCGTGTTTTCAGATTTTTGAAAACCAAAACTTTGGCGTAGTGTATTTTTTAAAATGTTCCGTAGGGTACCTTTCAAATTTACCATAAGGAATTCTTAAACGGCCAAAAGGAAAGGCATGTCCTCTAATCCCAGAATTTTGGTTTCCAAAAAATTGGAAAACGCCTCAATAGGGTTCCTTTCAAGTTTTGCACAATTTCTTTAGGCAAATCCACCGTCGGAGCTACCACCTAAAAGTCGTAGGAGTCTATCGTGGTCTTCATCTAATGATGGACTTGCTGAACAACTTGTTCGACTTCCCTCTGATATCCAGCATCCTAGTCGCCGTCATTTACACTACAATCACGACCTGCTACCGTTTCACAAGATATCACTCCTCTATGCCGCTTCCCATTATGGGGATATTGGGATATAGAATCATGTTTTTGTTTTCAATGATTCTCTTTATTTTTAAACATCTCTCAATACCTTTCGATGAATCTGTCCTTCTTTTAGAGTCGTTCAGACAGGTCTGCGTGCCACTGCGGTTGGGGCAGACGAGGCGGTACTTGCGAACTGCGTCGAGGTCATGTCGACCCCTTCGTTTTGAAATGGGTAACCCCAACTATTTTGACAGGATGACGTCTTTGGCAGTTCTGTGTAGAGCATGTCGTATCCCTGCTGCTAGTGAAGTAACTGAAAATTGGGTTGGGTATGATTACACGAAAAACATGGCGTTGTACTGTCGATGTAAACGTAAAGTCGTCGGAAGGTTCGGTAATTTTGACATTTTTTTTATTAGTTTTTCCCTATGTCAACCACCGTTTATATAGTAGTAATGCTTGTGAAGTACGTGGTTAGCAATACTTGTTGTCTGTCAACGGAAGTTTCACGGTTGTACGGATGCACAACTCCTCAATGTAAGGTATACACGTAAAGCCAATTAGCCAAAGCAAATTAAACAGCGTTCAGATTTGGGCACTCGCTTGCGTCATTATGAGATCCAAGTTTAGACGCCCAATTTTTTTATGACGGTACTGAATCGACGGAGGATTTTTGGTGGCTTTTCTTAGGACATCGTTGAACTTTCAAATAGCCCGGAACACTTTTGCTGTTCCGGCTGAAGGAACGTTGGGGCATTGTCTTCTTTTTGTACATATTCCATAATATGGGCATCACGGCAGTCTGTGACTTTCTTTGTATAATGAATGGTGGCGATGCCGGCCAAAAAAGAATATCCTTCCCGCGAAGCCCATTAATGTAAGGAATCAAACGGCCTATAACCCATTCTTTTACTTCAGAATTCAGTATTCTATCAATCACAAACGGTTCCATTATTGTTCCATTTTGCCCCAGCCCTGCCTAATCCGTGTAGTGTTTTGAAAATTGAGCCTTGGGAACTGTATTTCACTTTTCTAGGATCTACTGCGTGGTAAAATTCTCTTAATTTGACATCTTTCGGGTCAATGCATCTGCGGCAAAAAAAGGTAAGTCGCCAACCATCTCACGATGCTGTTGTGGACAGTATAGAGCTAGATTTGTCTCCAAAAACCGTTCCCAAAGCTCTCTCACTTGGCCCCTCTCACAAAACTCTTGCAGTACAGAATTTCTTCAAATTCCTTCAAATTTCCGTCGAGGCTGCTCGCTATGCTGCTGTGGCCGTCGCTTAAAGACGGAGTCCGACGAGTACGCTTTGTACAATTGTCCACCACTTGACGTACCACTGTTTGTTTGATAACATTGTTATTGCAATGCCACATTGGCACCGGTGTTCCATATTATAACTGACCCCCACGCATTTTCTGGCGCAGCTAGCATCTGGTGAAAAGGAACTTACCCTTAATTCATCAGTTTATTAATACGATTCATACTTACTTCCTTCTCAACAAATCTACATCCTTGAAAACGGAATATAGTAAGCAAGCACTAATGACGTTGCCACAGTTTTATAGACGCCGATAAACTCCATCCCGATATTGCTACACGTAGCCCACCATTTCAAATTCATGTGGTGCAATGTAGCAACTTCATTAAATCAACATCACTCAATCTAGGAAAACAGAGTATATGGAATGATAGTCATCAATTTAGAAACGGTAATCAAATATTACGCAAACTATGTGCGTCTTCATTTTGTCCACGAGTCATTTTGGCAGGTTGTCCTCGCTTTTCGGCAGGCGGTGGAGCTTCGATTTTCCTGAAAAATGGATAAAGGGTGCACAGGTAGACAAGGACGAACAAGACAATTGGAATAAGCAATATGTCAATCCCTTGACGAATGGGACATAAAAACGTTTCTGCCATAAGAAAGTCACACAAAACGAGGTTGAAAGCGGTGTGGTGGAATCGTTCCTCTACTTCTCCGTCGCATCCTATCCCACAACGCATCATGTGCCAATCCTCTCCATGCATTTTCACTTCCACCCACACTCTTCATTTTTTATCCAAGCCTCATACCTCATGCTTGTAGCCTAAAAAACTCTTTGCCATAGTTTGCGTCCTTTACTCTTGCAAAGAATTATTAGGGAGTTCTACTACCTTATTAAATCATCCTGCACAAATCATGTTAGTCCTCATGTGAGTTAGTCACGTCCATTTCTCCACTCCAGCACGCTTCACAGGGTTTTCCTTGGCAAAGGAAGGAAGGCAACAACTCTTACAAGTGTCAGCCACTTCAACTTTTGCAATCGCAGGTCACAGTCAACCAACAGCCCTTTAGACATTTTGCCCTCCACACAGCACCTGATTTGTACAGTTGCTTACGGAGGAGAGGGAGCATTCAACAATGACGTTATCGAATAAGTGAGGCAGGTGGATATCAAAAGGGGATTTAGCATGGGTCAGGCGTATTCCAAAGGGAGGAGGTGGATGGAACGGTCAACACAAATTCTTCGATGACGTCATTGTTAAACGTTCCCATCGGCAATTGCGTTGTAGGATGTGGAGTTGGTGGTGGCTGCCAACAGTTTATAGGAATAGCAAGCATAACAGAACAGTGGCACTGCACTCGCTCAATGCTGATCTCTCTTGTTTTTCCCAAGCTGCTGTTGCTCATGCAATCTTTGTGCGTTAGGGGCAATTTGAGATTTGTGCCAAACTAAGGTCGAATTTTCGTGATTACATGCATTTTGTGGACCGAACCTAGAACTCCCGCATTTACTCGTCGTTAGGAATTATTTATTGTTTAATTTGGCGGCATCGTCACCTCGTTTATGATTTTCACGGCATAGTGCGTCACGCCAAGGAGCGAAATGAAAGGAATACATTCTTAAGGGAAACAATGCTAAGACCAACTTATTCATTCGCAATGCAAAAAATAAAACCAAGTGTCCGTAGATTATTACACAACTTCTGTAATTGCGAGTTAGTTTTACTAACGAAATTGTATATTCAATGGTGTCGCCACCCGTCGGAAACTGCCGGAGACACATTTCTGAATCAGTTAGAGACCTAATTACAATTTCTTCTAGCAGTTTCTAGGTACCTGGGTCCAACACCCCTTTACGTTGGTAAGCATGGCAAATTCTTCAGTAGAAGTCGCCGTACCCCGCATGCTGCAGTACTGTTTTTGATGACGGTTTTCTACGCTATTGGATTTGTCAGCAACATCGCTCTGTCATTCGAAACCATGCCGAATCAGGAGACAGTCTTTTGTGGCTTTTGGATTTACTGTTTTGTGATTTGGATGGTCCTGGGCATATTTCTAAATATGATGGGAGAAGAACTGGCACGGCTTCTGAATATTGTGGGGGTATGCAAGATAATCCGTCACCCAACAAACAGTTCACGCGGTAGGAAATTTCCGTGCAGTAACGAGAGATTGTGTGCATCTTCTCAACTTCTGTACCTTTAGGTTTCTTCGTCCTGTATGCCAAGTTTTCGGTTGTGGTCCTGACCTGGAATACCATTCTTCTCACTCCATCTATCATTTGTGGTACAGTCGTGTTTCCAAACATCCCACCTTGCTTCAACTCGTGGTACTGGGTGAAGAAGAGTGAACTTAATTTTGTATCATATGCCATATTCAAGTTAATCGAGACCATGTTTTGGTGGTCCTGGATTTCTACTGCAGGACTTACTAATTGTTACTAACTTACTACTTACGAGTACTAAACTAACTTACTAATGCAGGGGGGTTTGTTTGTTATGGTGGCTGGGATTGGATTGCTTGTTTACGTGAAACAACTGAAATGGTTCGTAGTTCTACGCCTCTAATTTCATTGCCGCTGAGACGTTTAGGATTTTATGAGTAAACATTTTTGCAGTTTGAGTCAGAATTGTTGGCTTTTTATATTCTATAAAGACACCCAACGCTGAAACACATTGTTGGTTTCTACTGATAGTAATACCCAACGGAGATGGTTCGATGCAAACATCCAAGACTACCGATGGTTACAAATTGTATTACATTACAACGGCACGACCCGCATGTTTCTGCCGCCCTTTTTCCTTCTGCTGCTTTGCGTAGTGGAAGTAATTGCGACGTCCCTAACCATAACGTATGCTTCCGTGTTGGTCTCGCAACCCATTCTACTCGTTATACCATTCTTTGCGGTACTTCTGACCATCTTTATTCTAGTTTGGGGGTTTGTTGCAAGACACATTCACGAATCCAGCTCTTTACTGCTTGAGGAATATAAGGAGGCTTCAAGAAGAGATATTGGAAGCAGCTATGTCCAATGAAAGTGAAGTTTGGATCGAACTTTATGGAAATGTCGACATCCCTGAATATGATCAACTTCACAAACAACTGCATCGTTCTCCTCATCGATGGTGATTGAAATCCTGTTGTATACAGGACGAGGACACTTCATTAATTGAGCGGAGTTACTGACTGCTTAAAGCTATGCGGCACTGTAGTTAAGTTTAAATTTCAAAGTACAATCGGAAGTTTAATGTTGAACAGTTTATTGCATTACAGCTATGAACCATAGGTTTTGATATATTAGCTACCATCCATAACTCATGCGTCAACTTATGTAATGAAGCAAGCACGCGTTCTATATTCCAAACTATAAAAACCGTCCGTTTCGTCATTCTTCAGTTAATTCTTCGGTTCGTCAGTTCATTGAATGCTTATGTAAATGGGAGTTGCTAGAACTTTTTAGGCGTTCTTCTTAGTCAATAAGTAGTAAATCAAATCTTTAAATTAATTTTAATTAAGGTCTTCAAATTTAACTAACCTCTGCAAATTCATATTCAGTTTAAAGTAGGAAATTTCATAAGAGTCAGTGTTTGCTGACGTGTTCGGAAAGTCAATAACGTCAACTCAACCGATCAAAAGGGACAACGTAATCAAACATTTACTGCGATGTTCAACAATACATTATCCACAGCTTTCAACTTATGGCATGTAATTTACACTGCACACATACCTTGAAAAGGCGTTCCTCATTAATGGTTTCAAAACCAGTGGCCACTAACGTCAACAGGTTAAGCCAACCTTATTGGAGGGATCGAATTAATTTCAGTATGAGGAAAATATCAAGAACCAATTCTTCATTGACAATGCAAAATATTAAATACATTTCCATTGGATTATTACACACGTTTTGTGAGCACGAGTTAGTGGTGCTTACGAAATCGTATTTTGAATCTTGCCGTCACCCATTGAGACCTGCGGGAAACACATTTCTGACACAGCTAGGGACCGAAATAAAATTCCTGCTGGCAATTTCTAGATACACGGGTGCGACACCCATCTACGTTGACAACAATGGAAAATTCTTTAGCAGAACTCGGCGCAACCTGCATGCTGCCATAGTATTCGTGATGACACTCTGCTACGCCGTTGGATTTGTCGACAACTTGGTTGTGTCCTTTGAAACCTTTTCGAATCAGCAGAGGGTATTTTGTGGCTTTTGGACTTACTTTTTTGTCATGTGGATAGTGCTGGGATCATTTCTGAATTTGATGGCAACCGATATGGTAGGATTTCTTAATGATATGGTGGTATACGAGGCAGGCCGTGACCGGGGGATTGGAGAACAAGGTAGGAAGTCAAAATATGTACTTCACTGAAACATTCAATTTTTTTTGTACTGTCAGGTTTTCTAATCCTGTTTGCCAAATCCTTGCTTCTGACCCAGACATGGGGCAGCATCCTACTTGCCCCTTTCATCATTTGTGGTACAGTCATGTTTCCAGATACTCCGCCATTCTTCAACTCATGGTACTGGATCAAGGCGACTCAACTTAATTTGGTTATAAAAGTGATGTGGAAAGTAGGAGAGACATTTGTTTTGTTGTCCTTAATATCCACCACCGTAATTAGTGCATCACTATACATTATGGCGCTTGGGACGGGATTGGTCGTTTACGTCAAACAGCTAAAACGGTTAGTATTTTTCAGTCTTGAATCTGACCGCCGCGGTGGCGATTTGAATTGTAAAATAAGAAATACGAAAACACACTTTTCTACAAACAGGAATTCCGAATGGACATCGTTTGATAAAAACATCCGTGATTACAAAATGCTACAGATCGTGATGCAGCATTACAACAATACGACCGCTGAGTTTCTTTTGCCATTCTTTATTTTGTTTCTATGCGTCGGGGAAGTAATATCGGCATCCCTGACCATAAAGTATGCCCTTCTTCTTTTGTCCCAACCAATGCTACTGATCCTACCATTGTTCGCTGTCGGTCTGACCATCTTTATTCTTGGCTGGGGTTTCGTTGCAGGACACATTCATGAATCCAGCTCTTTACTGTTGAAGGACTATAAGTCGCAATTGAAGTCAAATTCGACTGCGATAACAAAATGGAGGAAGATGTATTGGAAACAGTTGTGGCCGATGAAGTTGAAGTTTGGCTCCAACTTTATGGAAATGTCGACATCCCTGAATATGATAAATTTCACAAACAGTTGCATCGTTCAGTGGCTCCTTATTGATGGCTAGGAGAGCTTGAAACTATGAGGCACCGTATAGTTAGCTTATGCGTCTCCAATAGCTTACGCGTTTATGTCAATGTTTGCTGATCGGCAACCTACCCTCACATGCACATTTGACGGTTCTCTATCAAACGGCAATAGGTCCCTAATTTAACGAACTGAAGGGCACCTCAAACAATTGGATAACATGTCGCAGTGTCCCACACAACGCAAACATTTCACCCTCAGAAGGAGGCATCATCAGCATCACGTTGCCCCTACTTGCATAAATCAAACCACTTCCTAAAATTTTCTTTCTTTCTCTTCCTCCTGCTGCCTAAAAAATCCCAAAAATTTTCCGACAGCCATAAAGCCGTAGGATACAAACATGTCATTCACTCGATTAATTACATGGATAGAAGACTACCAACATGTACTATCTAAAGTGTTGGCCATCGAAATGGTTCATATAAAATTTGATAAAGTCTGAAGTTGCCCCTATTTTTTTATATTCAAAATCGACTAATACAGAGGAGCAGATATTTATCACCCCAGCCTTTCAATTTAGGCACTAGCAACATTTTTTTAAAAAATTATTTCATTTGATTTTTCGAAACTTTTGGGAATTTCTTCGGTTTTTAAGGAATTTCTTCGCTTTTTTCTGGGTTAATCCCTTCTTTATGCAACAACAATTACTTGTAAAAAATTGTTTCTAGGGCCTAACTTATAGGGTTGGAAAAAGGGTGGGGAGTATAAATGTCTACCGCTCTGTATAATGGATTTGACACAATTATGCTGCAAATTCCAATTTCGTTGTAAAATCCCAAACAATGTCCTACAGCCATAAAGCCGTAGGACACACATGTCATCCACTTGATTAATTACATGGATTTAAGACTACCAACATGTACGGTCTAAACTGTTGTCCATCGAAATGGTTCATATAAAATTTGACAAAGATATTGATAACAGTTGTCTCCGATGAAACTTGGGTCCAAATTTATGGAAAGGTTGACTTCCCTGAGTATGATGAATTTAACAAACGGGTGGACCGTTCAATGTCTCCTTATTGAAGGTTAGGATAGTCAGAAAGGATAACTGCTTAAATTTACGAGGTATCCATTTCGTGGATCCATGTCGGGTAACAAAGGTTTGCCATTTTACTTTAAAGAAGTCGGAGTACATTATTTATCAATACATTGATCCATGTTTTCAAATAATTTGAAAACTGGAAATACCTCTCCATGACCTTAACAACCGACTCGGGTTCTTAGGCCACCTTAATTAATACGCTGTCGAGTGTCAACGCCGAACATTATCTACCGGCACGCAAATGGCAAACCAAACCATAATAACTTGTTTAAATTATCTAATATCGGGACCAACATCTGAATTAAAGATGTATAAGATTAAATGTAAAATTCTGACACACGTCTTTAATTACCAGTTATTTAAGATTTTTGAGTTCTTGTCTGAAATTCATTTGAGCCGAGTTGAAAATGTTTTTCAAACAATTGGAGAACGACATAAAATCCCTGCTGGTTGTGTGCAGATACGCGGGTGCGACGCCTATTGGCTTCGCTGATCATGGAAAATTCATAAATCGAAACAGGGTTAACCTGCATGCTCTCGTTGTATTGTGTCTGACTATTTTATATGCAATTGGATTCGTAAACAACATCTTTGCCTCCCTTAGAACTTTGTCAAATCAGGAAAGGGTATTCACTGGTTTTTGGGTATGTTGTTTTATAGCTTGGGTATATTTTTGAACGTAATGAGTTTTGATATGGAGAGCTTTCTGAACGCAATGTTGGCGTATGAAGGAAGCCGTGAGTACTCAATCAGTGCAAAAAGTAAGGAACCTCGCCAATGTATTTTACCGACAGAAAATATATTATTCAATAATTCTTGATGCAAGATGAAAAGAGGGAGTCTACATTTGTGCTTGAGCTTACAGCAGCGTCTGAACCGTCTGAACGCATACGTGCCTGTGAGGGTGGTGATGGTGATGATGATTCATTCAATCATGCTGCATGTGAGAACACATGCATTGCCATCTAAATGTATGACGACTTCAATTTTGTTTTTGTCAATTGCGGAAGATTGGTTTGGTCTTTTTACAAAATTGAAGCAGTTGCACTTAGCATAAATCAAGGCCCTCCTTGCCCTGTGAAGGAGAGACCCGTTAAGCCTTTGTAGGATTAGCTATAGTGCCTTGCAACAGACAACCGGACTAACGGACATTACAGCTGCATGAGAATGCTGAATAATCGCATAAAGGAGTAGACTCCCTAACAATTAGGTTCTCTCATCCTCTTTGCCAAAGTGGTAATGATGTTGCTGACTTGGAACAGCATGCTGCTCGCTCCTGCTTGCATTTGGGGCACAATGGTGTTCCCAAATACTCCACCATTTCTAAGTTCTTGGCAGTGGGTCCAACATATCCAACCCAATTTGTTCACCAGTGTGGCGTTCAAAGTAGGCGAGACGATGGTTTGGTCATCTCTGGTATCCACATCGGCATTTGGTGGAGGGTTCTACGTAATGATGGTAGTGACGAGATTGTTGTCTTGTGTGAAACAACTAAAATGGTTTGAAATAATGTGGGTTACGGTTTCGGCGAGGATTAATTATGCATTTTTTGATATCAGGACATCGTTTGACGAAGGCATCCAAGAATACAAAATGGTGCAAATCCTGTTGCAGCAGTTCAACGCCACGACGTCTGGATTACTTCTCCCATTCTTTCTCCTAATCCTTTGTGTCGGAGAGATAATATGTGGGTACCTCACAATTACATATGCTCCATTCATGGTGTCTTAACCCATGTTATTGGTTCTACCCATGTTTGCTATCGCTATATCAATCTTTATCCTTGGTTGGGGTTTCGTGGCTGGACACATTCATGAGTGCAGCTCGATGCAACTTACAGAGCTGAAGGTTCAGCTGGAAGGTAGTTCGACTCGGATGACCAAACTACGAATGAGGTCACTGCTTCAGTTGTCACCTTTAAGGGTGAAGTTTGGTTCAAACTACATGGAGATGTCAACGTCCCTTCAAATGATCAATGTAACAAACTGTTGTATTGTTCATTGGTTGCTTATTCATGGTGGCAGATAGATAAGTAGATAAATAGAAAAACGTTAGATAAAAGCGGTGCCGGTGAAGGAAATCAATGGGGTCTAGGTTAGCTTATCTATCGTAGCTAGACATGTACGCTTACCTTATGTTCTTTTAGCAATTTCGGAAGTCTAGTGTGTCTTAAATATCATGATGGGAACGCGGGAACCCAAGTCCTGTTGTTTTTGAATCACAGAAATTTGAGATCTTTTATGCTCTATTTATCAGCTATACACCCAAGGGAAGCACATCAATTGTTACATCAAGACACAAAGAAAATGTAAAGGAAAGCAATTGCAACGAAATTGTAAACTTGAGCATAGGTATCATTATTTGTTAACCCATTGTCAAAATACCTCAGGAATTAGAAAGTCACCTAACCACAGAATATATTACATTCCATTTATTTTACTCGTTTTGTTTGGATATGGATTCCTATTTAACTCGAACTCTAATTTTAAACAAACGTGTAGAATGGACTCACCCAATTTCCAATCCATTGCGTGTAATGGATTATTAAAATACATGGATCCAATGTGTACCGACCTGTTTTGATATTCATTTGAAAAACATTACTCAATTGGATAATTGGATTTGGGCATATTGGATAATTGGATAACTATCGGATATCTTGATGCCTAATATCGGATGAGAATTGTCGGATTTCTTAATGGAAAAATTGAAATATCGGATATCGGATTTCTTACGGGTCCCACGCCTGGAAAGTAGTTAACATCGGCTTCAGCGACCAAAACAGAATAAAAGAAGATTTATGATGACGTGCAGTAGTATGCATTGTCAACACTAGACGTATTACACTTGGGCATGTACCTCAACCGTGTTCCGCGTGACTGATTTTTAGAAACGTTGGTGACTGACACCAAATGCTATTGATAAAGATAAAGTGTTGAGTCGATTGGAGGAATTAATTTCGCAACAGACATAATATCAGGCACCGATTTTGTAATGACAATGTAAAATTTAAATCCATTTTCCGTGGATTATTACACACGGTTCATGGGCAATAGTTTGTTATGCTTACAAAATTTTATATTGAATTGTGCTGTCACCCTCCTTTGAAACCTGCGGGAAACTAATTCATGAAATAGTGAGAGACCCAATTACAATTTCTTCTAGTCCATTCTAGACACACGGGTGCTAATGCCCTTTATGTTAGTAGCTGCTGCTATGCCTGACCTTTTCACCTGCCCACAATGAGTACGTGACGATAACCATGTATTGAAAACAATATATATATAGTGTGCAATCAACAGACGGCAAATGCGATACGAAAATACGTGATGCAATGTAAATGTAGTAAACAGGAAAGAACAATGTTTACTGACATGTTTGAAAATTCATTACTTAATTCAACATTACACAACATACCAGAACGGAATTTATAGAATGTCAGTTATCATATCAAAAACGGTAATATTTATGCTGTGGTTTGACGGACATTGTAGTATTCCACCTGAACACCGTACCACAAAGTATTTCCCTTTAATTATATTTACATTAGACGATTTAGACGATTTAGACGATTAAGTATTTACGAGTGACTGTGACAAACTCCAGATAAGATAAGACAAGTGGTAATGGATAGTGTGTTCCAGGGAAGTTTTTTGGCGATTGTGAGAGGATTTAATTCTTTAAGGGAAACAACATTAACACGCACTCCTTCATTTGTAATGCAAAAACTTAAACCCATTCTCCGTAGATTATTACATACCTTCCGTAATTATAAGTTGGTTCTGCTTTCGAAAAATTACTTCACATTGAGCCCCGGCAATTCCGAAGCTGTAGGAAACACATTTCTCGTACGGTTAGAGAACCAAATAACGTTTCTGCTAGCAGTGTCAAGGTGCCTAGGTCCAATACCCCTGTACGTTGGGGAAACTGGAAAAATCTGTACTACAAGTCGGGGCAATATGCAAGCTGCACTATTGTTTCTGATGACGCTGTTCTACACTGCTGGAATTGTCGACAACATGCTTGTGTCTTTCGGATCCTGGTCGAACCAGGAGAAAGTTTTGTGTGGTTTTTGGGTTTACTGCTTTTTCGTTTGGATAGTGATGGGCGTATTTCTAAATGTGATGAGGGAAGAAATGGCAGGGCTTCTGAATATTATGCGGATGTA
>JAQGCL010000005.1:0-55347 GCA_034699605.1 Isotomiella paraminor | reverse complement strand
AAGTTTCCAAGTCTATGTTTTCGGTTTTTCTTCTCACTCTGCGATATTTTCTATGTCACTCACCCACAAAAAACAGTTAGAAATTATTCTCGAGATTGTGGTTCTTTACCCAACTTCTAACAGAATAAAATACATAAAATATTTCATAGTTCATAGAATTTAAGTGCTCGCTTTTATCCTGACTGACCTTCATATTTAATATAGCGACAGACGTTTGGTCGAGGAAGTAATAAAGTTCCTTCTTCTCCTTCTTCAGACCTAATACTTGATGTACATTTGCCTATTGTAGAATTCAGGCATTTAAACTCAAAAATAAGGCTATTGTTATCTAAAAACTTCACAGTGAATTAAAAATGGTTTTTATTAAAGAAGTGTAATTAACGCAATTGACAAATGATCGTGGAACTTATGATTATATAGGGTTATTCGAAAAAAGAAATTTACAGGATCTCCTCGAGCTTAATGGAGTCCTCCGTCTTCTTGCACTATTCTTTCACTTTAGACACCCGGACGTGGATTCCTTTGTTGCTCAACGCTTCCAAAACGGGTTCGCAGGCCCGAAACACAATATCAAAAATACTTGGATATGTTAAACTTCAGAAAAACCTTGTTAATGCAAACCTTTGGAAGTTCTCCAGGTATCCGTATCTCCTTCAAAGATCTCATTTTCATGAACACGGTCCCAAAGGTCAGCTTGCTCAGGAAAACCTTGATGTATTCCTCGGAATGCATCCCCATCCCATGGATCCGAGCTTCCGGATGCTCGGATGATATGTCCAACACTTGCAAATCTATACAAAGACACTGATTATAAATTGTTGTATCCAATGATATTCATGTCTACACACCCTTCAAATTCCCCATACCAACTGTGGAATTCCCCCTCCTGGACCCAATGACCTCAACGGCGGCAAAACCTTCAGCATCCAAAATGTCGAATTCCTTCGCCATCTGGGAAACTGAAGGATGAAGGCCGGTTATGACAGATTGAAACCCTTTAGAATCTCGTGGGATGCTCGCAGTCAGTTTCAGGCTGACAAGGCGGGGGAGATGTGTGAAGAGGGGGGCCAAGTCCCTGTTATCCATACAGGTGAAGTCCACATGGGTGAGATTGGGGAGGACATGGGCGAAGAGCGTGAAGGGAAGGTGGGACCTAGGCCCCCCCTCCAAAGGAGAGATGACCAGCCTTCGAACGCCTTGGTGTGCTGGGAGGCAATCGATGTCACTTGGGACACTGGTGCCGGATTGGTAACTTCCCATGTCAACCCGTAAGGTGCTAAGTGCCGGGAAGGCTGTCAGACACTTAAAGGTGGCACTTTGTCTTGGCGTCAACCTCAGTTCCTTCAGGAGAGGGAAGTTGGGGAAGTGGGAATCATAAACATCATCCAACTTGGGAAAATGAAGGCGTTTCAACCCCGTCTTTTGTCCTTCCAGAAATTCCAGGAAGGCTTGTCGAGGTTGTGGCTTGCCTTCCCAGACAAACTCCTTCAGGTTCAAGCCAAGATTCGTCAAGACTCTGTAGTCCACTGTATGAAAAAAAATATCAACTTTCTAGAGCCATAATAAATGTGAGATTTCAAGTGATTCGATCACCTGCACAATTGGGACCGAAAGATAAGCTTTTTAAGGATGGGGGAAGGGCACTCAAGATCCCCTTCGTTGCCTCGCGCTCCATATCCACCGTTTCCTCATCGTCCTGACCAGTTCCGAAAAAGAGGGCAGTGTATAAGAGGCTCTGGAGACTCCGGGCCCCCTGCACCACCTTGGTCATAAGATGCACCAAAGACATGGCAATGGTATGGTGAAGGGGGTAGAAACTTTCCTCCTCATACCACAGCTCCAGAGACTCCAGTCGTGAGAAGTCCAGAGGAGGAAATGAATGAAGGGCCGACGACCAGGCCATGGCTTTCCTTCCCTCCTCCCTCACCAGAGGAGACTCCTCGTTCATCACCGAGGTACACCAAGGGACGAGGCGAAGGACCTTGACCCAAGGGGCGATGAAGGTAAGGAGACGGAGCAGGGTTGCAGGCTCTACTAAGAGGAGGTCGAGACGGAGGCCGACTTGTTGGACTGGGATGAGAGGGAGGGACGGCGTCATCACGTCCATGAACATTACAGCCGACTCCTTATCTAGAACAATTTGTTGTTCCCGCCCGTGTCCAGTAACAAAAGGAAAGATCGTCTTCCTCCCTCGGCACTCTTCCGTTGCGAGGGACGTCCAATCCTTTGCCACAAGTCGAGCCATCAGAAGATCCCCATCCTCCATGTGTGAGAAGATCACCTTTTTAATCTAAAAAAAGGACCCAAAGGTCACATTCAACAAAAGTGCGATGATGATAGTTTTTTACCAAGTCAACACTGAAGGGACTAGGGCCCTCTGGTCGAATTTCCTCATCCATCCTTGTCAAAGCCTTCTCATCATCCCTTATTTTCCTCTTCTTATTTCCTATAGCAAATAGAAAAAGACGTTTCTTATCTTTGAGTGCAAGAAAAAGATACCACCAAAATATTTAAAAATTAGTCGATGACCTTCCCTTACCCAATTTCCCAAGACCAGACATGACGATAATGATATCTG
This sequence comes from Isotomiella paraminor, assembly GCA_034699605.1. Lineage (NCBI taxonomy): Eukaryota > Metazoa > Arthropoda > Collembola > Entomobryomorpha > Isotomidae > Isotomiella > Isotomiella paraminor. Next base: position 52,769 of record JAQGCL010000005.1, on the reverse strand, counting down.
TGAGCTAATGTGCGTAGTCCAGTCTCCTTACTTATATGTGATGAGCCTCTTTAATTATTTAATTAATTAAATAAAAAGCAGACAGAAAAAATACTTTGGAAAAAAAGAACGTACAAAAACAAACCACAAAACTCAGCCGGCTCCCTCGTTGCAATATGAGCATGTGATGATGGTGGTAGTACAGCCAGGATTGTATACCACATGACCTCAGGAATGTTTTGCTCTTGCTTTCTCTCAGTTGTTTGTTGCTCTCCCATCGCAAGGTTCATTGTTACACTTTCACAGAAAAAAAAACTCATAATCAATCAAAGTCTTCTTCCTCAAACCCAAGTATTTTAATTTCATTTTAAACCATTTTCCAATTTATTTTTACACGTAAAAAAACCAATATTTGTTGCTAAAAGACGGAGAAAAACAAGAAAAGAAAAATAAATCCTCAAAAGTTTCAAAAAACGAAGGGCATTTCACAAAGTTTTGGAAAGCTTTCGTGCATAAAGAGACTGCATTTGAAGGTGCTGTATGAATGTAATATTCCATAACATGACCTATTAAACAAAAATGATCTAAATACTTCATAGTGAAATAACAATGCTTGTTATTAATGAATTGTAATCAACGCAGTTCAAAAATGGGCGTTGAACCTATGATCATTTAAGGTTATTTAAAAAAGAGAAATCTCCAAGAGCTATAGGGAGTCCTGAGTCTTCTTGCACTATTCTTTCACTTTATACACCCGGACGTGAATCCCTTTGTTCATCAACGCTTCCAAAACTGGTTTACATGCCTGTAAAAACACAATATATCAAAAACAGTTGAATATACGAAACTTCAGGAAAACCCTGGTAATGCAAACCTTTGGAAGTTTTCCAGCTATCCGAATCTCCTTCAAAGACCTCATTTTCATGAACACCGTCCCGAAAGTCAGTTTGCTCAGGAAGACCTCGTAACATTCCTTGGCAGACTCGGATATGTCCAATACTTGCAAATCTATCCAATGACGCAGATTACAAATTACAATTTCCTGTATCCAACAATACTCATGTAAACACACCCTTCAAATTCGCCAGTCCAACCGTGGAATTCCCCCTCCTTGACCCAATGACCTCAACGGCTTGAAAAGCTTCAGCGTCGGAAATGTCGAAATCCTTTGCCAGCTTCAAAAGGGAAGGACGGAGGCCGGAGAGGAGAGACTGCAGTCCCTTTATACTCCGTAGGTCATTCAAACTCAGTTTCAGACTTACAAGGCGGGGCAGATGAGTAAAAAGCTGGGTCAAATTGTCCGACCCCTCCATGGAGGTAAAGTCCACATGCGTGAGATTAGGCAGGACATGCTTTATAAGGGTGAAGGGCATGGTGACCTCTTCCAAAAAATAACCACTGACGACCAGCTTTCGGACGGTTGGGTGAGCTGGGAGATGACTCAATTCATCTTGACCCCTGGGTTCACCGTCCCACCATCCCATGTTAATTTGAAGGGTAAGGAGCGTAGGGAAGGCCTTAAGGCATTCAAAGGCGGAATCACCATTGGGCCACATCAACAGCTCCGTTACGAAAGGGAGGATGGGGAATTTGGAAGAATCATACAAATCCTCTAGGTTTGGAAGGTGAAGTCGTTTCAGTCCCGTCTTTTGTCCCTCTAGAAATTCCAGGAAGGCCCCTGGCCCTGGCTTAATGCACCCCACAAACTTCTCAAGGCTCAGATGAAGGGTTGTCAAGGTCCCATAGTCCACTAAATAAGTAGAGAAAATGCTCAGATTCATAAGTTTTGAGAAGGACCTTCACAAACCTTCACAATTGTAACCAACATCCACTCGTTCTAACGAAATGGCAAGCCCTTGCAGAATCACTTTCGAAGCTTCCTTCTCTGCATCCTTCAGCCCGTCATTACTCACACCATCTACGAAGAAGCGGGTCCAGTATCCAAGGCCTTGTAGACCCCTTGCCCCCTTAACAATCTTTGCTACAAGATTAACCAAGAACATGGCAAGGGTCTGTTGCAAGGTTTTCCTGAATCCACCCTTCTCTCCGATTTCCAATGTCTCCAGACGTGGGAAATCCAAAGGAGGGAACGAGTTGAGGGCAGCGGACCAGGTCATGGCCTTCCTCCCATCCTGTCCCAGTAGGGGGGATTCCACATCCAGGGTCATGGGACACCAAGCGACGAGGCGTAGGGTCTTGACCCAAGGGGCCATGAAGGACAAGAGGGAGAGGAGTGTGTCAGGATCGATTGAGAGGAGGTCAAGACGGAGGGCGATTTGCTGGACTGGGATGCGGGGGAGCGAAGGGGTCATAACGTCCATGAACCCCAGAGCCGACCCCTCATCTAGAATAAAAACCTTTCCATCATCAACTTCTTCAACTTCTTCCTCACGTCCAATCCAAGGAAAGTTCAATTTCCGATCTCGGCACTCTTCCGTCGCAAGGGGTGTCCAATTCTTTGCTACAAGTCTTACCCTCAGAAGGTCTCCTATCTCCAGGGACGAGAAGATCAACTGCAGTATCTTCAAATAGAATGTCCGATTTAACAATAAAGGTGTGAGATGATTTTTAAAATTGTTTGTTACCAGGTCAACAGCAAAGGGACACGGGCAAGGGGGCGCCCTTTGTCTTATTTCCTCATTCGTCAACGCCTGGTCATCCCCCCTTTTATTCTCCTTCGTCCTCTTATTCCCTGTAGAAAAAATAAAAGGAAACATGACGTTTGTTATTCCATGAGACACCAAAAACCTTGGTTCTCTATATACACAATGACAAGACGATTGTAATGGACCGTAATAGTTTCAAAAATTATTTCCTTTACCGAACTTTCGACGACCAGCCATGATGATGATATTGGATCAATTGTGTGGTAATTAATTGGTCACAAGCAGAGTCTCTTTAATCAATTGATTAAATAAGTGGCCAACCCAGAAAAAAACATTAAAACGTGTGGAAGGTAAATCACAAAGAAAAGTCAACCGGTTGCTATAGCACTATGATTATGATATATAGTCTATGGCTAGAAAGTAATCTTCCTCATCTATCCTTTTTCTTCCCCTTTCTTTGTTGTCTACCTTCTACCTACCTGTGCATGGCTATACCATATACGTATATGCATACCTACCTACCTGAGCCTATATCACTTTCTGCATGTATGTATCTTCATGTTTTTTGTTTACATTTTTCTCCCAAGAGATAGTCAATTGCAATGAACTTTTCAGTCTTTCTGTATTGTCTTCATTTCTTCCTGTGATAACAAATTACAATTCCAAAAGATTTCTTCTGCGCAGGAGAAAGAGGTTGAAATGATGGCGGCGACAAAACCAATAAATCCCTTCAGTGTTGACCTAGTTAGTAATGCAACGTTTTTCTCATTTTGATGTAAAGCTGACATTTGTTGACCGTTTTGTAGATACGGAAGTTGATCTTCTCTCACCTGGGGGTCTGGGACCTGAGGTGGGCTCGACTCGTCGCAAGGGAATGGGTCCCTCTGGCTACGGAAGAGTACAGGGGTAGGAAGACTACCTTCCCTTCTATTGGAAGCAAACGGGTGGATAGGGCGAGGAGGGAAGATGAAAGGTCAGAGAGGAGGATAGACAGTATCGTGCTGGACGAAGGGTCGGCTGCTCGGTTCATAGAGGTCATGAGTCCTTGCCTCCCCCACATTCCATTCCAGCAGGTTTGCCTTCGCCTGGACCTTCTTGCACTCGAACCGTCCACCCTGTTGACGCTCCTAACCTTCATCGCCCCCTGGGTCAAGAGCCTTCGTCTGGTTCCTTGGCTTTCCAGGGACATAGATTTGTCCTCTCCTCTTGTGGGAGAGGAAGGAAGGAAGGCAGATGCGTGGACATCATCGCTGTCTGACTTCTCTTCTCTGAGATTTCCATCCCTTGAGACGTTGGAGGTCGGGGAGAATGACAAGTTTCCCTCCCTGCACCGACTTCACCCCACCCTCGCCGACATAATGATGAACCTCCTGAAGAACATTGTTCAAGAGGCAAGAGGTCTCAAGACTTTTTTGTTTTCGTCCCCGTTCTTTGGATGTGAGGATGAAGAAGCCAGGACAGTGGCTGACCGTGAAGCTACAAAAGTGTTAGCCCAGGTTCTTCCCCATAGCTCCTTGAGTTGTTTGGGATTCGGTGATCATTGTGCAGGTTACAAAAAACGGGTTTTTATTGAATGTTAAGTCCCACGCCATTGTGAGTTCTTTTGTTGTTTAGTGGACTATGAAGCCCTGACCATCCTCCCCAAGCTGAACTTGGAGTCTTTTATGGGGAAAGGGAAGCCAGACTCCATTCAGGCCTTCCTAGCTTTTATGGATGGACAAAAGAGTAGCTTGAAACATCTGCAACTCCCAGACCTGGAGGAAGTTTATGTTGCAGATTTCCCCAAACTCCTTCTCATCCACAAATTTATGATGGCTGTCAAGCCAAACTCAACCCTGGAGTGTCTCAACGCCTTCCCAGCCCTTGTCACCGTACGACTGGAGCTGTCAAGGGGTCGGCCTGAGTCCAACCGATCAATAGACTTCAGCCACATTCCAACCCACCCAAGCGTTCAAAAGCTGGTCATCCGTGGATTTTCCGGAGATTACAACATCCCATTCTCCCATCTCGCCTGGGTCTTTCCTAATCTGCGCGACTTGGACTTTGACTGCTTGGACGAGAGTCATTTGACCCCGCTCTTTACACATATGACCACTCTGCAAAGCCTGAAATTGAATTTGAATATTCTGAATTCATTCCAGGAACTGCAGGCCCTCCTAATTGGCATCCACCCCTCTGTCACTTGTCTGGCAAGGGATTTCGACATTTGGGACGCAGAGGCGTTCCACGCGATTGAGGTTATTGGGTCCAGGAGGACGGATTCCACGGTTGGATTGGCCAATTTGAAAAGTTAGTCACTCGAGATTACCTTGTTACAAATAAAAATATGAAAGCCTGTGTCATTTTGTAGATTTGCGTGTATTGGACGTTTCCGAGTTTTTCGAATTTGACGCTGTCTTCCTCAGCAAGCTTACCTTCGGAATTGTGTTCAACAAAATGATGTTCTTGAGAGAGATTCGGCTGTCTGGAAAACCCAAGAAGGTATGGTTTGTGATCTCAATGTAAATATGTGCAGCAGCATGTTTTTTTATACAACCGTACGATAGGTTTATGAACCAGTGTTGGAAGCTTTGAGCAAGAAAGGAATCACCGTCCGAGAGTGTGTGTCATGGTTAGGTTGAAATGTTATGATAATCCCCAGTGCTCTGTCCAACATATTTGTTTTATATTTAATCCAGAACATGCAACATTAACATTAACTTAGATATACGTGGTTGTATATCAGGATTAATAAAAATAGTCGTACTTCTAAGGATTGAGCTAGTAAGGCCACCTAGGGCCTACCTCTGCTTACCCACTCACCACGCTTTCGTGCAAAGGTGGTGCGTCACCAGAGTGTACAGAATCTTACAATGTTGAGACACTAGGTAAATGCTGAGGCACTTTGAAATGACGTTTCAATTGTTAAGTTAATAAATGTAGTGCAGTCAGAATTAGATTGGCAAGTACACTAGAGGCTATATATGGCACGGCTATGAATCATGGCTATATGACTGCAGCCACATAACAGGAGTCGGTAAAAGTTTGCCGTGCTGAGGTCCAAAACGGAAGCAGTCAGGCTAACAGGACCCGGCTGCAAGGAATACAACGATTGATAAAATATTCGTATGGAGTTATTGGGGTTCAACATTCCATCCAACGTTGCCGTGGACACGGAGTTTTCTTATATAGGTTGTAACAAGTAAGTCATTCCAATGGGACACAAACCCATCTGCCCAAATCCTTTGAAACAAAACCCTGAGCCGCCTGGTGGGACTTCCATTCCTCTTCCTCCATACCTTTATCCACAGTTGTTCAGGAAATAATGACTCCTTGCTTGTACCCGTACAATTGATTGTTTAAGTGCGACCATCCACTGGGCCCTAGCAGCCGTGTTTTAAAATTCTATGATCCAAGATATTTTGCGATGGTTACAAACACAGTTTCCACACATTCCGCGTTTCTGTTTACCAACGACTGTATATGGAGATCGTGTGTGATTTGCGTACCAGCCTAGACTGGTGTTAGAAAAACTTCTTGAAGCCGAGCCATGGATTGGTTTTTGTCGATTTAATCTACTCTCAACTGCAACCATATCTTTCCTCGAACTGTTCAAATATTCTGGGTCAAAACTATCTCGTCCATATTTGAAGCCCCATTTGCGCCACATGTATAGCACTATGTCGAGCAATTCGACGTCCACCGTTTAGCGGGATAATAGTCAATAAATCCATTTCAGCAACACGGACAGGGCCATCCATAACAGCAGGAAAGGCTGATGCCGCCAAGAAATTAATGTTCAAACTGGAAGACAATCCAGAATGGGCACCATTGATCCCAGCCTTCTTCACGAACAAGGCAACAGAACGATCATTGTTCTGGTCATCGGCTCCATCAACTTTTCAATGGAACACTTGGATAAATAATAGACTAAAGGTACATCCGTACCAACTTTGTTTTGCTGATTTCAGTGGGAGCATGGAGCACTACCTTCCACTAGAAGGGACGGAACGTAGGCTAAACCCCTACGAAATGCTATGTGCGGAGGTGGTACATTACACCACCTGCCTACACATCTTCATGGTGAAGGGACCAGGAGTGTCACTCACCAGGACTTATCGTCCATCACCCTGCACGGTGGAGATAGTCGTACTCCGTCCCTCAAAGAACTCCTTCATAGTAACCAGCGGCCAAGGACCCAACTTGACCCTCGCCACACTAGGAGCTTCTTTGAACGCGCTCTACCTCATCAACTCGAGGAACTGGAGCGAAGGGATCGATGGGATTCGAACCCTTTACAGCCTAGACGAGATAAGGACAGTGGCAGACCCTTGGGAAGAATCCAAGAAAGAGGACGAGCCTTGGGCGACGACTCCTCCACTTACTCGTCAATAACAACGTAATAATTGGAGATTGTAATTAGGGGTCCTCATCCCACCCCACTGTAAATACCAACATGGGTAACACATTATATAATTAAAATAAGTACCACACATTTGGGTTTAATGGTACATAAGTTTAAGACAGCCGTACCCTGTCAAGAGATGATTTGTTTTAATACAGCTCAGCAATTAACAGTTTCCTTGGTCCATTTTGTCCATTATTTCTATAACAAAACCTGGGGTTTGTTACAAAGAACATGGCAAAAGTCCAACCGAACCAACAACAGAACCATAGAGGGTCCGGACTCATCAGGGTGCTGGAGCCCTCGCACACGACAACTATCAGCAATTACCGAGCCTCGAAAAAGGGTCAACCAGGCTAAATTTACGATAAGAGGAGAGTACCCCAGGTCGTTCCATAAGGGTACAAGGACTCAAGCCTGGTCCGGAATTGTAAGTATTTGGAGTAACCAGGACAGGCCATCCTGGACACTCCTGGGACAAACGAATAATGTCCTTACCACTGACATTCGAATAGGGAATAAGACATTCTCCGTCCTTCGCCAACTACCCGGCCTTATCCTATCTTTTGATTCCTTCATACTTTAGAATTTCCGTTATCTGGCAAATAGGATGAGTAGGACGCGCGCTAGGGAAGAAATGGGTACGTATTAAGTAAGGATACAATGCCATACTAGGGCGGATTCAAATTCAGTTAGTTTAGTTGAAAGTTGGTAAATACAAACTATCCGGCATTATAAAAGAGAGAATAGGGTCAAAGATGACAAGAGGCAATGGAGAAACAGCACCAATTAAACAAAGTAGCATATGCAACCATTTCGGTAATTCCTGCCATGAATAAAGTCTGTTTCAATTTTAAGATATTTTTTTGGCAAGTGTAATTCCAAGCTTCATGGCAGACCCAAGCTGATAACAACAAAAGAACCCTTTTATGTATTATGGTGTTGTCTATTGTAGTAATACACGCATGATACTTAGTCATCAAATCAAGGAGGAAAACGTGAGTCCATGAGTGTGCAACTTTAATAATTCAATTTTATTTTGCAGGAATAAAATAGATCAATGGTTCAATTTAGTATGTCAGATAACATGATTTTATAATGACTATTGTAGTTACGAATAGAATCAGAAAAGACTTGGATAATTTCGATGCATGCCTAGAAAAAGCACAATTCAGATTAAACAATTATTTAAGGAGGATAACTATCTTACAAAATTTAGAATTTTGAGATAATAATTAACACGGAACAAGTAGTAATTAGTACCTAGAATTAATTCAAGTACGGAGCAGTTGACCACCCAGCCAGCCGGTCCCCACGTTTCAGCAAAGGGACAATTTCCAGCCCGATGGCACACCAGCGCATGGTCTCACCAAAGGGTCGAGAAAGGGTTGGCGTTCCACACATCTGTGGTGCGCACACCAATCGTGACATCTCCGCCGGCCAGGGAATGACCTTCTTTACCTCCTCGACGGACAGGCAGGATGGGACAAAGCCTGTCGTGGTGTTGGAGACAACAAAGACCTGTTCAAACCATGGAATACAACATCACTAAAAGAAGGAAACAAACAACGGAGCTTACCCGCTCCTCCACCAGACAACGGTCACAGGGCCCATAAACCTCCCCCTCCATCTCCGTAAGAAAGTTCCGTATGGCTCGCTCATCAGAGACAGCATCACGTCCTCGTTTGGGACGTGGACGACCTACAAGAGGAACACACAACTTAAGAACTAAGGTCGTCACAAGGTCAAAGGAACACTGTTGGGTTTACTTACCGAGCAACATACTCAACTTGCTGTCTCTGCAAACAATTTTACTGCCGACGTCCGAACGGACCTCCCCTCCACAGAGGAGATCCATCAGGAAGCTCGAAACAACGGCATGACGACCCCCACAATCCTCCTCCCGGCAGAAGAGCGACTTGCCACTCAAACATCCGGTCTGGGTGAATGAGTGATGCGGGGTACAATACCCCTCAATACCTTGACCATCAGGGCCCACCTCACTCAGGACGAAGACGAACCCTGCAGTGATTAAAGATCGAAAGAAAGACAATAAGTTCCTCAGTAAAAACAAGGGTATAACTAATTTTATTACTTACCCTCTTTGCGAGTGCACACTTGGCACTCCCTCCGAGTCCTGGGATCCAAAAGGCCCTGGACCCCGGTAACAACAACGACGAAGAAGATTGGACACCACGAGAGATGCATGACAACCGTTTTCAGTCTACCCCAAGATGAGACAACACGAACTTTATGTAGCAAAGGCGAATGATGCATCCGGACCAGACCAACAGCTTTTTATACCCCTCAAAAGCACTTCAAACACCCATGGTACGACAATCCGCGGAGGATTTTCCGTCCATCCAGGTCACAGGTCAAAGATAAGAGCCGTTATCATCCAATGTGCCAACCACTTGACTTAGGTCAGCCAAACTTGACCAAGTGTGGTGGACACACACCACATCCTCGATTTCATCGAAAAAACGGCTAATCTCATCTTGCCCCAAAATCTTCCATTGTAAGTACGTATTTTGGGACTCCACAGTGAGTAAGACACACGGACAGACACTAATGTTGCAAGAATGCACAACATCAATGAAAAGAGAGGGATTATGAATGAAACAACGGATGTCATAAGATAACGAGTCTTAATGCAACAACAACATCAAGGGCAAGTCGATAAAAAACTTGAGAATTCACATCACCATGACAACGGAGTTGTCATGCCAATCTTCTACAACGCTGTTAAAGGCAATGTACAACACAACATCAAGCCCAATGCAAGCAGCCAAAACCAGTCCTACAGCAATGTGAAACCAGCACCCCTCAAAATCGACTCGGCCACCACATCTCTCCTCACCCATGCCTATTAACATTACGGGCAATGGAAAATTTTCCCCCTCTCTCCCACTTTGCTTCCCACTTGTTCCTACGACCCCTTCCTCTCCAAAAACACCTCAGCCGACCCCTCCTTAACCATTAGGCAAATGGCAATGACCATTTTGCACATTGGAGACGTATGACTTAGAAAATATTGGTATACGTAACGTGAAACCATGCAGTCACATGCTAATTTCATTTTTATCGCTTCCTGCACAAACGGGCCACTTTGGACCCTTACACCCAATTGGACATTTATCCCGGATGGGCTCCCCTACACAACGGTGAAGAGCAACTTTCAAAATTTCCAACCTAACCACGCCCACCCGCAAAAACAGATGAAAACACAAAAAGGTCGATTTTGGACCACACCCCCATCCGATTCCGACGTCATGTTGGACACTTAGTAAGAGGGTCATGGAGAACGTCCCTACCCAATTTCAAGGAGATTGGTTAAGGATTGGTTAAGAAACACACACTCAATTAACTTTGATGACGCAAAAGATAAACATGGAAAGTGGTGAAAATTGAACCCCTCCCCCTACCCTCCCCCGGTAACTGACAACATTGTGCTAATGCAAGACTACAACACAGAGAGTCACTCGACAGTTCCCGACAAAGAACGGCGCTCCCACTATCAAAATTACGGAATTCCAGGGGTACCGTCTCACATTGCCCCACGGTACCACTTATGAAGAAGATACAAATCAACAACAAAATCCATGTTTCATGGTTCTATCCATCTTTTACTCTTTATTTTTCCGTTTCCGTTCCTCACCTTTACAACCATGATATCCTACCATGTGATCCCTCAAATCTCCTCCCCCATTTTTATGGACACCGCCGAAGACAGCCGGGACTAGCAGACCTGTCGATGAATCGATGGAATAACACTCCGCCGACAAGCAGCAAGGTTTGTAGACCCCTCCACCTACGTCCCGACTACAGAAGGGGCTGCTCCTCCAGTGTTTTCCCACGTTCAAGCCCCCTCCTTCAACCTTTTCGTGACAACTCGGACACTTGTTTCCCCTCGAGTCGATATCCTCAGGGAATCGAACCGAGCCACCACCAAACCTTTTTAAGCCATCTGGCTTAACCGACGAGTAGACCTTCTTGGATCCCCCTTGACCCCTACGACTTTGGGCAAAAGACGGATCTGCAACCAACAAGCACCACAATGTATTGCCGACTAAAGATTTATGTCACCAACGGCTTACTTAGATACTCCTGATAAGCCAAACCTCCAAATGGCTCTGAGGGCAGAGCTCCATTCAACGGAGGACGGTTGGGATCCCCATCGTCAGGCATCCCTGCCGAATAATCCAGTTCCATGGACAGTACTGCAAACGACGCGGGGCGGGACGGACCTTCCGAAACACGAAGATCGCTCAAACCTACGTCATCTTGGTGAGGAGTAAAAGGACCATCCAACTGAGGCAGTCCCCCAAAACCTGGAGAAAGAAGAGCCTCCAGTCCACCAGCAAAGGCAGACTCCAGATTATCAAAGCCAAGATCCTCCTGACGGGACATGACAGGCGCAGTACGATAAGTTGAGTTTTATTTTGACGAGATAAATGACTCGGATACGCATTTTTACGACAGCTTTTATAACGGCTAGAAGTAGGACATCAGATTAATTCCGCATTTTTATGAAACATTGTTGCATCAGATAGCCCAGTTACACTTAGAGACTTATGGGAGAACTGTGGTAGTCAGTTCGTTAATAAGGTAACAGTACAAATTGTCCAGACACCTATCCACAACAAAGTTATCCCAAGTAACTGAGGTCGGGATGACCTTTTTCAAGATCAGAGCTGGGCGCGTGGAGATAGGTAAATAAGGAATCAATTGGAAAGGACAAAGGCTATCATATAATTTTACGCAGTTCCTTTGACAGACAGTAATACGCAGTACAGACTAAAACTGCAAGCTTGCAACAAAGTATCAATAATGATTATTGTTATGTTTATCTTGGGTAAACAAATGCAGGAATACACACCAGAGTTAAGAAACGAGATGCATCAGCAAAAAGTGGTCCAACCACTTAATATGTAAATTTTGTGCAACCTTGCATTCAATGTGCGGTACGGGGCCAGTGCATGTAGGGATAACGCATATGATATTTCAGTACATTACATTAGGTAAACCATTAAGTAAACATGTATATAATAATTGAGCTCTGGACTTGTAAGTCTTATTCTCTTCTTTACCTTGTCTATTGCCGGAGTCAATAGCTTGTTAAGTGGGGTGTAAGTCTAGTCACAAATGGGAATTGTGCTAGACTTGTGTGTCTGTCTCATGGCCGTGATTTCCGATGAGAAAAGTCATTAACACGACCTTCTCTGAGTGCAATCATCCGTCATGATGACAGACATGACACTCGTCAATTCCGACCCTATGACGAGAGGAGTGAACTCCTCAACATTCGCGTTTACGACTCCTTCTGAGTCTTCAAGGTCTCATAGACCAAAGTGGAAATATAGGCGCTTGATCGGATAGTCCGCCTCGGATTATCCGACGACGCCAAAGACAAGTATAAAAGGAGAAGGAGAGAATGAAGACGGGGTCCATTTCCATCCTGGAACTATTCAATAGCTCTTTAGCTAGAATACAAACTTGTCTCTATTTAAGAAGACACATAATAAACGGTGTTGGGGAAACATGCGACTGTATTGCCTTTATTCATCCTATCAAATATTCTACACTATTGGACTTTATCATTATTCCTCCATCCTCGTCCTCATCATATTCGCATAGAAATAGTGCTAGCGTTTCACATAGCAGAAGAGAAAGAAAGGGGAAGGAAAAACCACTTGCTCCGCTGTGGCTATATAGAAAACCCAATATATGTGCATGTTTGTGTGTATGCTCTGCTCATATAGCAGCGACGGAGCCGGCTGACTGTTGTGGTTTGTTTGTGTTGCTTGCACGTTGTACTTTTGTTTCTGCTTTTCATTTAATTAAATAAATAAATAAGAGGCTGTACGCACGTGTACAAGGAGATAGATACTACGTACGTAAGATCATGCCTGCTGGTCGTCGAAAGCTGGGTAAGATATTACTATATATTTTGAAACTATTTTCAATCATGGTCATGTCATATTGTATTGTAGTCAGTTTTTGAGTCCTCGTAACCAGCGTCTTGTTTTTTCATACAGGGAATAAGAGGAAGAAGAAAAGAGGTAACGAGCAGACGTCCAGGACGAGGATGGATGAGGAAATAAGACCAGGGGCCCCATGTCCCTTTGGCGTTGACTTGGTTGGAAACAATTTTACTTCATGACATTTTCATTGTCCTTTTGTCGTTGGTTTTTGAAGATACTGCAGTTGATCTTCTCGTACCTAGAGGTAGGGGACCTTCTTCAGGCACGACTTGTGGCGAAAAATTGGACACCCCTTGCAACGGAAGAGTGCCGCGGTCGCAAGACTGTCTTTCCTTGGATTGGACGTAGGGAAGGAGCTGACAAAGAATTGATTCTAGATGAGGGGTCGGCTGTGAGGTTCATGGACGTTATGACCCCTTCGCTCCCCCTCATCCCAGTCCAGCAAATCGCCCTCCGAGTTGACCTCCTCTCAATTAACACTGACACTCTGCTCTCCCTCCTGTCCTTCATTGCCCCTTGGATCAAGACCCTACGCCTCGTCCCTTGGGGTCCCACGAGCCTGGATGTGGGTTCCTCTTTGATGTTTGAGGATGGGAGGAAGGCCATGACATGGTCGTCCGCCCTCCAGTCCTTCCCTCCATTGGACTTTCCTCGCCTGGAGACCCTGGAACTCGGGGAGAAGGATGGATTCAAGAAACCCCTCCACCAGACCCTTGCCATGTCTTTGGTCCATCTTGTGACAAAGATTGTTAAAGGGGCCAGGGGTCTCGAACGCCTTGGGTACTTTACCCGCTTCTTTGTAGATCATGGTCACCACGGTTTCAAGGAGGCTGAGACGGAGGCTACGAGCGTAATCTTGCAGGCTCTTACCCCTTCCTTAAAACGCCTTGGTTTTGGTCACGGTTGTGAAGGTTTGTAAAGGTCCCTTAAAACTTGTGTGTCTAAATTTGTTATTTATTTAGTGAATTATGGAACCTTGAATAGCCTTGGTCTGAACCTGGAAGAGTTCTTGGCGGACAGTAAGCCAGAGACAGGGGCAGGAGCCTTCTTGACATTTCTAGAAGGACAAAAGACGGGGCTGAAACGCCTTTACCTTCCTAACCTCGAAAAAATTTATGATTCCCCCAACTTCCCAAAGCTCCCTTTCGTGACGGAACTGGAGATGTATCCTAGATCTCAGTCCTCTTTTGAGTGCCTTGAAGCCTTCCCCACCCTCCTTAAATTACAAATCAACATTGGATGGTGGGAAGCTGACACGAGGGACCTAGATGAATTGAGTACACTCCCAGCTCACCCAGGCGTTCGAAGGATGGCCATAGATTGTTTTTTTGGCGACGAGATCGACATACCCTTCACCCTCATCAAGCAGGTCCTTCCCAATCTGACACACGTGGCTGTTACCTACATGGAACTACATAACTTGACCCCGCTTTTCAAACATCTGCCCCGCCTTGTAAACCTGAAACTGAATTTGAGTGGCCTACATAATTTGGAAGGATTACAGTCCCTCCTCTCCGGCATCCATGCTTCCGTTTTGAAGTTGGCAAAGGATTTTGACATTTTCGACACTGAAGGTTTTACCGCCGTTGAGGTCATCGGGTCCAGGAGGGGGAATTCCACGGTTGGGCTTTGGAATTTGAAGGGTATGTTTACACCTTTTTGTATTACTGGATGCAGCAAATCATAATCTGTGTGACTGTATAGATTTGCAAGTGTTGGACATATCTGACATATCTGAGACATACTCTTCTGAGGAATGCAACAAGGTCTTTCTGAGCAAACTGACTTTCGGGACGGTGTTCATGAAAATGAGGTCTTTGAAGGAGATTCGGATAGCTGGAAAACTTCCAAAGGTTTGAATTACCAAGGTTTTCCTGAAGTTTCGTATATTCAACTGTTTTTGAAATTGCGTTTTTACAGGCATGTAAACCAGTTTTGGAAGCGTTGAGGAACAAAGGAATCCACGTCCGGGTGTATAAAGTGAAACAATAGTGGAAGAAAACTGATGATTCGATTTGTTTAGTGTAGATTTTTTTTCAAATAACCTTCCTAAGATAGTAAGTTTAAAGCCCATTAATTACATTTCTGTACATACATGTTTCATACATTAACAAACATTCCCCTTTTAATGTCGCCCCTTTAATGTCCACGGTTTAAATACACACGGGGTAATCCCCAAAAATCCAAGTTTGAGATAAACTGATTAAACACTGTTGTACCAAACTAAACAAATGTTGGCTCGATACAATTTTCAGGGTTCTTTTCTTGGTCTATCGTCTACTCCAAACGTAAGGGAACCCAGGCGCTCTGAAATTGGCTTTCAAACGTTCCACTGGAGACATTCTTTTACGTAATGAAAATATGCACACTCGCACAACCACGACAATTATGTGCGCTGTTACGTTTACTTCAGCCATGTAGAAGAGGAGGTATAGTTTTGCATTGCTGAGTTCCAAAACGAAAGTAGCCATACCGCATACCGCATAGCCGCACGACTGTATGTAGCTCCTGGAAACTGTGTGATTTGTGTACCAGCCTAGACTGGTGCTAGAAAACTCCTCATACTTTTGATTTCTTTTACAGTTTCCTGAAGACTCTGATGTCAAAGAAAGGCTTGACGCATTTATTCAACACAACTGCTTCCCCGTCACAACCTTTGCCGAGGGACGGATGAGGTCCAGGGGCACATGACTATGGAGACGCCATTCAAGTGTGGGAAGGAGTTTAGCAGGAAGGAAACCATCAAGAACCCCCTCGTCCTTGTGTGTGGGGAGGATGAGGAAGCCAGAGTTACATTGCGGAAGAGCAGGACAGACACCAATAGGAAACATTGTAATAAGAGGAAATATCTCTGTCACATTTGTGGAAAGAGCTGTGGGCTCAATACCTACCTAGAGCTTAAGGCTTTACTTTAAGATCCAATCCAAATTCCAGCGTTTCTACGACACTCATCCGTACTTGTGCCCTACTTAGGTCTAGCGTGTCTGGCATTTTGCATTGAAAGGGTGTCTAAAAATTGTTGAAACGAAGGGGGCTGGAAAGGCTGTGACTGACTTGGAATAGCTTAGGTAAGACACTGCACAGTGTAAAGGTGAACCAATGGTCCGTTTACAATTACAAAAACAAAATGGTATCTAAGCATCGTTATGCCAACAGTGAGGGTGTTCCCTTCAGACCTAAATGTTGCATAACAACTTATTTTGCATGTTTACGAAATTATGCGAAGTATGTGACGGGAACGACCGAATTAAATTGTTTCGTAAAAGTTCGCAAGCCAATTTTGAAACCGACAGAAATGACAAAGTTGTCTAGCAACCACGACCTTTGTCCACTCTTCCACACTTTGCGAAGTTTGCGATGCGTAATAAACACATGCCTTGGAGGTTCGCAAGTTTACGAACTGTTTTTTGTCGTTTTTCCTTAGACATTTGCGAAGAATCTTCGCATAGTTCGCAAAGTTTACGAAATAAGTCGCTATGCAAGGTTTACGAACTAACGAAGCCTTGACGGGAACAACCTCAGTATGTCATAGGGAAAACAATTCTTTTGAAAACTTTGTCGTTTGAAAACTCAAGTATATCAACGATCTACGTTATCGCATCTATTACCCTCGATTTCTCTGCCATTGTGTTCAGTGCAGAACGTCTGGTTTACTTGTTGTTCTGGTTTACTTGCGTGGTACACATAGTGTTGGAAATGGCAATGAAAACGTTTATCCTGTGCAGACATTATGCATACGTCGTAGATCGTATCATCGTAGACAAAACTGCATCGTTTGCACATTCCAGTTTGCAAAAATAAAAAGTCAATCCGTCTTAACCACCAACAAGCAAGTACGTATTAACTGACTATGAGTTTCATTTATACATTTTTGAGTGTAGTGTAATAACCAACTATGAGATGAGTTGATATGAGATGGGAGAGCAAGAAACAAACATCTTGGTTTGGGAGAAGCAAAGCGAAAACATACAAGCCGCCCACACGGCTATACGTGGCATACAATCCTTTTGCAATACAACGAACGGCTATATCTGCATATAATCATCATGTGTGTGGGTGTATGCTCATATAGCATAGTGATAGAGCTGGCTGACTTTTTTGGTGTTTGCGATTTGTACCTTCTTTTTCTACATATTTCTTCTGCCTGCAGTTTATTTAATTAATTAAATAATTAAAGAGCCTTTTTCTACAGAGAGTAAGGCGGAAAAGAAAACGAAGGATGGATGAGGAAATAAGACCAGATCCCTTAGTGTTGACTTGGTACAAAAATGCCATCATGACACTTGTGTTAAATCCCACTCTTTGGCCATTTTTTTGTAGATTAAAAAGGTGATCTTCTCGTACCTGGAGGATGAGGATCTTCTGAATGCTCGACTTGTGGCAAAGAATTGGACATCTCTCGCAACGCAAGAGTGCCGAGGTCGGGGGACGATGTTTCCTTGGATATTGAAATATTGGACACTAGATTCAGATGATGTAGAGGAGGAGTCGGAGCGGATAGAAAATATCGGCCAACTTTATACCGGATATCGGCTAACTTTATGGGTCCCAAAATACCATACCATGTACGTAATCATTCATAAATTTATAAACAACGGATTGTAGAATTACATCAATGTATCTTAACCAACAATCTAGGATAGTCTGGGATTTTTTATTTAAAAAATATCGATTATATAAAGCTGCCAACCAGTAGTTTAATTTTTATACAGCCGTGTGTAATTATTTGATCTCAAATTTGAAGGTAATGTAATAAATCTATGACATGAAACATGGACTATTAAACAGTAAGGCTACCACTAGATCTAAATACTTTATAGTCAAATCAATATGGTTATTAATTAATGAATTCTAGTTACAAATGGATTGTGACCAGTTAAGGTTATTCAAAAAAAGAGAAAGCTCCACGAGCTAGGGAGCACATCAGTTTTCTTCCACTATTCTTTCACTTTATACCCCCCAAACGCTAATTCCTTTGTTCCTCAACGCTTCCAAGACCGGTTCGAAAGCCTGAAACACAATTTCAAAAACAGTCCAAATTATTACACTTCAGAAAACACTTGGTAATTCAAACCTTTGGAAGTTCTCCACCTATCCGAATCTCTTTCAAAAACCTCATTTTCATGAAGGCGGTTCCAAAGGTGGGTTTGCTCAGAAAGACCTCGCGGCATTCCTCAGAAGACTCGGATATGTCCAACACTTGCAAATCTATACAATGACTCAGGCTATAATTTGTTGTATCCAATTATAGTCATGAAAACACACCTTTCAAATTCCCCAGTCCAACCATGGAATCCCCCCTCCTTGACCCAATGACCTCAACGGCGGCAAACGCTTCAGTGTCCAAAATGTCAAAATCCTTCCCCAACTCGAAAACAGAAGGATGGATGCCAGAGAGGAGATACTGCAATCCTTTCAAATTCCCTATGTCACTCAAACTCAGTTTCAAGTTTCTAAGGCGGGGAAGATGAGTGAAAAGCAGGGTCAAATTCCACCAATGCGTTGAGGTGAAGTCCACGTGGGTGAGATTAGGAAGGACCTGTTTGATGAGGGGGAAGGGCATGGTGACCGCAAGCCCTAAATAATCATGGATGACCAACCTTCGAACGCTTGGGTGAGCCGGGAGTTGACTCAATTCATCTGGACCCCTGGTGTCAGTGATGTCGGTTTGCCACCATCCCAGGTGGATTTGTAAGGTGAGGAGGTTGGGGAAGGCCTTGAGGCATTCAAAGGAGGAACGATGTTTGGGAATCATCTTCAGCTCTGTTACCAAAGGGAGCTTGGGGAAGTTTGAAGGGTCATAAAAATCCTCCAAGTATAGAAGGGAAAGACGTTTCAGTCCCGTCTTTTGTCCTTCCAGAAATTCAAGGAAAGCCCCAGGCTCTGGCTTACTGTCCTCCATGAACTCTTCCAGGTTCAGGCCAAGGGTCGTCAAGGTCCCATAGTCCACTAAATAAATACACAAAAAATGTTTTACATAGACGAATAGGTGTTTAAAGGGGCCTGCACAAACCTTCATTATAGGAACCGACATCCAGGCGTTTTAAGGAAGAGGGAAGGGCTTGCAAGATAACTTTCGAAGCTTCCTTCGCAGCCTCCTTCTGAACGTCTAAACCATCATCTCCGAAGAATCGCGTCCAGTAACCAAGGCACTGGAGACCCTTGGACCCCTTAACAACCTTCGTCACAAGATGCACCAAAGACATGGCAAGGCTCTGGTGAAGTGTTCTTGAGTATTCATCCTTCAACCCGACTTCCAGGGTCTCCAGGCGAGGAAGGTCCAGAGGTGGAAATGAGTGTAGGGCAGCCGACCATGCCATGGCTTTTCTTCCCTCCACCCCCAACAGGGGAGCCCGCACATACATATCCCAGGGAGCAAAGGGGACGAGGCGTAAGGTGTGTACCCAAGGAGCGATGAAAGAGAGGAGGGAGAGCAGGGTCCCTGGTTCGATTGACAGGAGGTCGAGACGGAGGGCGATTTGCTGGACTGGGATAAGGGAAAGTGAAGGGGTCATAACTTTCATAAACCCCACAGCCGACCCTTCATCAAGAATAAAAATGTCCTTTTTGAAACGTTTCCGCTCTTCCTCCACACTACAAAGACGTCCAATCCAAGGAAAGACCGACTTCCGACCTCGAACCTCTTCCGTCGCGAGGGGTGTCCACTTCTTCGCCACAAGTCGTGCCCTCAGAAGGTCCCCTTCCTCTAGGTGTGAGAAGATGAACTGCAATATCTTTTTAAAAAATGACAGGTTTAACAACGAAACTGCGATGATCTAAAATTGTTGGTTACCAGGTCAACAGCAAAGGGAGATTGGGCCCCTTGTCTTGTTTCCTCATCCACCATTCTCGTCGTGAGGGTTTGGTCATCTTCCCTCTTCTTTTTTCTCTTATTCCCTGGTTAGTAAAAAAACGTAGATTAATTAATTCCAATCACAATAATAGAAGATAGTTACAAACTATTCCCTTTTTTAGTTGCTTACCCCACTTTCGACGACCAGGCATGACAATAGATATGTGTTCTTATGTGCGTAGAATCTACCTGCTTGTACAAGTAGAGCTTCTTTAATTATTTAATTAATTAAATACAAAGCAGACAAGAATACACTAAGCAAACAACAAACCACAACAGTCTGCTATATGAGCATACACACAAACACACACATTCATGACATATGTATAGCCAAACGGTTGTACATTCGTATGTAGCCGCAGCAACAGAAGACTTGTTGGTTTTCCTTCCCCCTTTCTTTCTCTCCTATCCCAACATAGTTTTGTATAAAAGAGAATCTCTTTTATACAAAACTATGTATCCCAACCACATTTGTTTTGTGTCTTGCCTGCCTTTCCCCATCTTCCCTTCCTCAGCCCAGTTTCCTCACTCCTGGCTGATGAAGTTGAACGCCAGTACTAACCAAGTGTATGCCACTAGACGCCAAGAAGCCCGTTCCGGGCTTTAAGCAGGAGGTAAAGAGGGTAAACAGTAAAAATAAATTGGGCATCGCTGTCTCTCGTTTCCCCAGTTTGTAATATAACAGAATTTCGTTCCTCTTCATTTACACTTTTCTGGGACACCGAAATGACGTGGAACCCATTATGCCGTAGGACAGTGCTTAAAATTACTCACGGGGGAAGGTCAGATTTCCCTTTTGTCTTTGTGAGGGACAGAGGAGGTGGAAAAGGAAATTACCATTACCCACTCAAGTTGCTTTCCCCTCGATTATATCATTTAAAACGTATAATGTTCCCTTGTAAATGAGATAGACATGTCTCTTATGGAAAAAGAACGTTCACAAGAGGGACATACAGCATAATCCAGTCATTCTGGGCACTAAAGAGTGAGATGGGACGTTAACGTTAACAATTGGCCGTCTACCTTTCCCCCATTTCCTAATGTGAAATGAATTTGCATACTAGAAAATAATTTTGATCTCACGACCTGTTAATTTACACCTCTGGGACACCTCAATGTGAGGAAACCTATATACGACCATCAGGGTTTAAACCTGTTTTTAAACGTCATAGTGTAGGACTGAGAACCGTTTTAATGAAACATGGATACCAATTTTAGGCCAGTGACCAAACTGCAGGAGCTCCAGCAGCAGGGGGAGGACAAATGGGAGGAGGGGGGAAGGCTCCAGCTGCTTCTGCGTACGAGGATGGAACTGCTGGACGAAGCCCAGCATACCCAAAATTGCACGGTCAGCAGATCCCAAGTCCCGAAACACAACATACTAATTAATGCTATGGTAGGAGATGATTGTAATGTTGTGCATTCAAATGTCCCCATACCAATAAATAGTCAATGAAATTGATTGCATTGACCGTGTAATATAGATTTAGTTAAGCATATCCTTCCGGATGAAAAATAATTTTAGCGTGTGTGCAGTGTGGCGTTCTTCTCGTATGATGAGCGAAAATAAGAATTAAATGTAGTCTATTCAACTCATGATACCTTCTAGCATAATGGATTTTGATTTGATTTTTGATCATTTCTCGTTTGTATTCAAACTGAAACTACAGAGAGTGGATTTGAAAGTAGATAATGGGGTACTGTACTAATGCATAAATGAAACCTGTAATGTTGAACAATGAGGCCTTTACTATCTAAATACTTCACAGTCAAATATAAATAGTTATAATTAAAGAAATGTAATTAACGCAGTTTGATAATTGGTCTCCAAACCTACGGTCTTTTAAAAGTAAGAGAAATCTCCAAGAACTGAAGGGCAGTTTTTTCTACTAATCCTTCACTTTATAGACCCGGACGTGGATTCCTTTGTTCCCCAACGCTTCCGCAACGGGTTCACAGGCCTGAAACACAATTTTAAAAACAGTCCAATTTATTAAAATTTAGAAAAACCTGGGTAATTCAAACCTTCGGAAGTTCTCTAGCTACCCGAATCTCCTTCAAAGACCTCATTTTCAGGAACACCGTCCCGAAAGTGAGTTTGTTCAGGAAACCCCTGTAGCATTCCTCGGGAGACTTGGATGATATGTCCAACACTTGCAAATCTATACAATACAATGATTATACTTTATTTTCTCCAATCAAAGCATACATTTCTAAACATACCCTTCAAATTCCCCAGTCCAATCCTGGAATTCCCCCTCCTGGACCCGATAACCTCAACGGCGTAAAAAGCTTCAGCATCCAAAATGTCAAAATCCTTCGCCATCTCCAAAACGGAAGGATGGAGGCCGGAGAGGATAGATTCCAACCCTTCAAAGTCTCGTGTGTGGCTCAGGATCAGTTTGAGACTTACAAGGCGTGGGAGATGGGTGAAGAGGGGGGTCAAATCCCTCCTATCCATGCAGTTGAAGTCCACGTGGGTGAGATTGGGCAGGACATGGGCAAACAAGGGAAAGGTAACGCCAATGTGTAACCTTTCACACACCAAATGACGAAGGAGGAGTTTTCGAACGCCTTGGTGAGCTGGGAGGTAACTCACGTCACTTGGACCACTCGTGTCAGGTGGGTAGTCACTTCCCATGTAAACCCGTAAGGTGAGAAGTACAGGAAAGGCGGTCAGACACTTAAACGTGGCACTTTGTCTTGGCGACATCTCCAGCTCCGTCACCAAAGGAAAGTTGGGAAAGTGGGAGTGGGAATCATAAATGTCCTGCAGGTTCACAAAGTAGAGACGTTTCAACCCAGTCTTTTGTCCTTCCAGAAACTCAATAAATTGCTGCTGAGGCTCTGGCTCGCCATCACAAAAAAACTCCTCCAGGTTCAAGTGAAGAGTTGTCAAGGATCCGTAGTCCACTATATGACAAAAAGTATAAACCTTAGAGCCATAAAAAAATGAAGAAAAAAAGATTTTAAATGACTCAGCCACCTGCACAATGCTCACCAAACGACAAGCTTTTTAAGGATGGGGGAAGGGCACTCAGGATCCCCTTCGATGCCTCGCGCTCAGCGTCCACCATTTCGTCATTGTCGTCGAAAAACAAGGCCGAGTATGATAGTCTCTTGAGACTCTTGGCTCCCTGCACTACCGTTGTCATGAGATTGACCAAAGACATGACAATGCTGTCGTGAAGGCATCTATAACCTTCATCCTCATCCCCCAGATACAGGGCCTCCAGTCTTGGGAAGTCCAGAGGAGGAAATGAGAGTAGGGCAGACGACCAGGCCATGGATTTGACCATGCCGAGGCATGACCCCTCTTCAATATCTGAGTCCCAAGGGGTAAGGCGAAGGGCCTTCACCCAAGGGGCGATGAAGATCAGGAGATGGAGCAGCGTTGAAGGCTGGATTGAAAGGAGGTCCAGACGGAGACCGATTTGCTGGACTGGGATGAGAGGGAGGGAAGGCGTCATGACGTCCATGAACTCCACAGCCGATTCCTCATCTAGAGCAGATCCTGGTTCCCCACTCCTAGGAATCCAAGGAAAGATCGTCTTCCGACCTCGACACTCTTGCGTCGCGAGGGATCTCCAATTCTTGGCAACAAGTCGAGCCGTCAGAAGATCCTCATCCTCAAGGTGCGAGAAGATCAACTTTCTTATCTACAAAAAAAAGATCCAAAAAAGGTCGGACTTTACAAAATTGTTTGGATGATAATTTTGTTACCAAGTCAACGCTGAAGGGACAAGGGCCCTCTGGTCTAGCTATTTCCTCATCCATCCTCGTCAAGGCCTTCTCATCATCCCTCTTCGTCTTCTTACCCCCGTTACTTCCTATGGCAAAAAGAAAATGCGTTTCTTATCTTCGAGTGCAAGGAAAAGTGTGCCATGTTTCCAATGACATGACCATAAAAATATGACCCAAAATAGTAGTTTAAAATTAGTCGATGACTATCCCTTACCCAAATTCCCAAGACCAGGCATGATGATGATGATTGTGCGTAGTATCTTTTTGCACTCAAAGTGACCCTCTTTACTTATTTATTTATTTAAATAAAAAGCAGAAACAGAAAAAATAATAAACCAGAAAAATAATAAATCTCTAAATAAAAGAAAAATAAATAACGTACAAATAAATGAAAAACACAAAAGTCAGCCGGCTGGCTATGGCTCCTTCGCGGCTATACGAGCATACACTACACACACAATCACATCGTTTGTGTAATACACACAAACCGGCTGATATGTAGCCGTTATATGTATAGCCATGCTGTAAGTAAAAGCAGCATCATCGACGGGTTTGGGGAATCATGAGACATGAGACCCATGTAAACTTATTCGTCCTTAACCTATTCATTTCTACGCGTTGGGCTTGTCTGGGTTTAAAATATGTCATCTATTCTTTATTCCATTCTCATCCAAACAAAAAAAGCGATGGAAACCATTTGCTCTTCAGAACCGTTGTAACGATTGGTGGAAGCCAAAATATGTTCGTGTGTGAGGACTATAGTAGTCCTATATAGAAGGGTACGAATTGAATCAAAGATTTCTCTCCTGCAGTTGTCTCCCTTCCCTTCTTCTCTGTCATTCGCATTTCGTCGTAGTACCCATCTTTGTACGAACAGTTTGTCCAGAGGTAATTGTTTGAGATGACATTTATACCTGGGATTGTACTGTTTTTGAATATACATTTGGAATTCATTTGTCAAATGATTGTGCAACCAATTTTTGTACACATACGTACCCTTGAATATGTCACAGTCGTACGATTTGGCATAACAATTTCCAAACCTTGAACAGTTTGATAGAAGAACCATCTAGCTATACTGCAATTGTGCTAGAATAAGCTATATTTTGCACACATACATAATGCCTGCTCAATTGATAACAGGCTTGAAGATGCTTCTCCCAGGAATTCAGAATTTAAAAAGAAGCCTTAAAGAATGATGTTGGTTTATCCTCAACACGTGATACAATCACAGGAATGGAAACCACAAACTGTGGTTATGCATATGGTATGTTTTACGGTAAATACTTTTTTGTTTGGTTTTAGGCGTTTATTAGGATTTCAGTTAAAGAATATGGCCAACGGCACATGCAACGTTGCTTATTTGTCTTATTTGCAGCATTTCTCTTCCCCGCTTTTGCGATACGCTTCAAACTGCTCCTCATCGAATCGCTTCACGCATTTACCCTGCTTGTTGTTACAGCCACTGTTGTCCTTCTTTGGATCGCAGCGACAATGGGCCTGCATAATCCCTTCCGTGGTATCCTTACACAGTTGAAAGGTATACCTGCCTTTGTCCCCACACTTGGCTTCAGTTTCTATTGGTTGTAATCACAATGATAAGTTATATTCGATGTGCATGTTACTTTCATCGCTACATGATCTCACCAGTTTCCAGTGCTGCGGGGACTTGAGCAGGAAAATAAAGGATTGTCAATAACACGATAAGTGGAATGGGGATGAGCATCCTGACGAATATTTGGGCAGAAACAGAGAAGTAATTGAAGCAGTGGTATTAGCGTTGCCGAAGCTAAGTGAAGGAAGGAATGAAGGTCTCTATTGTGGTATTGGGTTGCCTTGAAACCTCCATTGTGTGGAACAATGGATAAATTCTTCCAACTAAGTGAAAAGTAATGGAATTTGTAAGCATAACATATACATAAATCGCAATTCTCAAAACAATGTTATACGCTGCAGCAGAGCGGAGAAAATGCATAATTCCCGTAGCAAGAGTAATGTGGGATCTCATCTTGCCCCAGAGTAGAAGATTAACCGAATGACTAATGAGTGCACTAGAGCAGTTATACCATGTATCGCTTGAACGGCTGAAGAAGATAATGACACCACGTTGCTTATGCAGGGTAAAAAATGTGCATACAGGAAGGCATGGAAAGCAAACCTGTGTGTGTGCTAGTGATGCTGTTCTTGTTCTGCGTGTGAGCAGGATAGGAATAATCCCTATAGGAGCATGGTGAACAAATGGTGTTTCCGCTTTCGACCGACCACAATTTAAATTAAAGTTACGAAGGTCGAGATTAGTTGTGATAACAATGGCCAAGGGTTCCTTGTGCCTGTTCAAAAGACGTCCAATGAAGAGGCACTTTAAGAACAAATCAGTGGATGGAAATAAATACGTTTTGTGTGTACGAAATAAATAAATACGAAATAAATACCAAATACGTTTTGTGTGTACCTTGGCATGGCACTTTCCAAAGTATGTCGGGTATGGAAGAATGCTTTTAGACAATATGTACAGAACCGCACACCTGTGTATTGATCTTACCTTCATAATTATTACTACACTTCCTGGTGCTCCACTTTTTATGTAATCAGAACTACTCTTACATTTCCTGGTGCTCCACTTTTTATGTAATCAGAATTACTCTTATATTTCCTGGTGCTCTACTTTTTATGCAATGAAGCGAAATAGGTTTTTGGGACAGTGACCTCTTTCCGTCTTCCTCAACCAATCACAGATTGGCACGTCTTACAAGGAATGGTTGCATAGTAGAAATGAATGAGGTTTTTAGTACTGCTGACACTAATCCCGGGGAATATATAAAGCAGGGCAGCTAGTTCTCATTCTTTTACTTCCATTCCTTACAATTTCAACAACACTCCAATGTCAGCTTCTTACTTTTTTCTAATCCTCCAACTCCTGAGCGGCGCCCTTGCGGAAGGGTATGGATCCAAGGAAAAGGTTTGCGTATACCACGTCTCTCCTTCCGAGGGCTGTCATCGAGACGATGGTGGCTCCCAACTCACTTCCACCACTGTACCGCCCGCATGGCTTCAAACAGCGGGTAAATCGTTTATTTCTCATTTTACTTTTGTTTTGGCATTTGAATTTGAATTCCGTACGTAGGTATTGACGACCTCGAATGGGATACGGAGGCGAGTGTCCGCCGTGTTGCTCTGAACGGTAGAGGAATAACCGGGGCGCAATCCGTTGCAGCAGTCGTCATCGGCGGATTCGGACGTTTTGGCAACATCCTGAGTGTGAAGGACTTGGGTGTGACGAAGGGGCAACCATTTCTACTGGACACGGAAACGATTCGAGACGATGCCTTCTTCATTGTGAGCTACGGGCAAGGAGAATGCCTTCAAATCGCGGAAGCTGGAGAAGAGGTCGTGCTAGGTCCATGTGGGATGGACAGGTGGAATGGCCGCTTTGTTGCACTACACACCACTGGGATGGGGAAAGCCGCATTCCTCGTCTTTGCCCACAGCGGAGGGTGTATGAGCACGGAAGGAGGATCTCGCGACGCCGGAGCCCGCCTGACTGAGCGGCCTTGCATATTGAATGACCCATCACAGATGTGGTCCGTCGTCGCGCTGGGGAAAGACGTCTCCAACATTGTCAACATGGCCACTGGTATGGCTTTGACAGTGGGGTCTTCTCATCACTACGCTGATAGCTCGGCACGGGTCATTGTTGCTCCAAGAGGCCATGAGTATGCCGTGCGTCAGGCTTGGTCCCCGTGGGCTGAATATCTTGCAACAATGGGTCTCACCGGAGGAATATCGAGAGGATATAAAGAGCTTCCTTCATATCTCCCGGCCCCATCTGTCGACAGCATCATCCACGTGGGAATGGGAAGGACTTTATCCCCTGCCGGTAACCTAGGAACTACCAACAATGTTGCGTACTATGCAATTTCGCCACGATTGTCTACGGAGGAGGGGTCAGCGTTCCGTCTCGAAGTAAGATTGTCCTTTTTTCGCACAGATCAGTCTTTCAGGTAATAACAATCCGTGTACGTCAGTACCTAGAGAAGGGCGGAGGGATCCAGCTGCAGGGGGTTCAAAGCGGCAAATGTTGGAACGTACCTGGACCACATATCAACGATGAACTGCACATCTCCGCCTGCGACCCTTCCGCCTCTAACCAACAGATATTCATCGTAAGTACCCAACAGAATCTACATTTAGCTTCTTACGGGTTCCCAGCCTATCTTAAAGCACTTTTATCCAACCATTCATACCAATGGTATAGGTACAAGGTGAGGGCGGATATTTCTATCTAATCATCGCGAGGACCGGACTATGTCTGGGAAGTCTGGATGATGAAGACACCGTTGGAAACAAGATAGTGCAATCCGAATGCAAAGTTAATAACCCCCATCAGCTTTGGCAATTTGAGGAAGCCTCAACGGTAGACAAATTATTTGAAAAATAACTCCCATTCTGACTGACTTTTTCTTGTGTTCACAAGGGCTCTGAACAATTTTACATTCACCAAAGGGCCTCCAACCTCGTGGTAGACGTGGAAGCTCGTGGGAGGAAAAATGGGACTTTTTGCATCCTCTGGGAAAGACATGCTGAGGAAGACTTTCCTTTGAACCAGCTCTTTACTCCGCTCACCCCAAACATGCGTAATTATTAGACATCATACATACATTAGCAATGCTGAAATTGTTTACTTACGTCTGACAATAAAGAGGTTCATAAAATATTATGTGCATAAGTGATACCTGAAGTTCCGTTCAATGACAAGGCTGAATTAAGTTTGATATCTGAGGCCACACCTGATTACATGACCTTCACATAATGTAACCCATGATACCATGAGTCATATGGTATCATCAATATCCCGGATTTTTTGTCCATAGAAGAAATACATTCCTTTAGTTCCCTCATCCCTTGTTGACAATTTCACCAGTGTCCAGAAGTGTGTTGTTGCTAATCTTCTAAATACGGTTGATGCTGATGCTATATAACAATGGAAGCAATGGGATTCTGCATATACCACGGCAGTTTGGCGGGGCGTCTTGCAAACGCAGCAACATGTCCCAGTCATTCAACATGACATACATCAACTCGATACACATCGTCATACTGATTAATCTGGAGGATTGAGTATCCACAATGTCTACCATTCGATGATGCATACTGCTTTTCCGATGTTACTTGCCCTACAAGGTTGGTTACCAAGGCTTCTTGAATAAGCAACCCTGTTGGGAAATCTAGGCACGTAGAAAATTGTGAATTGACAACGTTTTTTGTTTTGCAAAATAGTGATTGCTATAGCACCTTTACATTCCTTTACAAACCTCGAAGGTAGTCCCTGTCTAGATGTATGTATCTCTTAGATATTCAGGTCAGTTTCAGACATTATGCATCTCTCCATGCCTCAGTCCTCTCTCTCTTCGTTGACTGGAAGCTTTTTGTTCCTGCTGCTTCCTTCCAACCAAACCTGTTCCTCACTTGAGAGATTCAATTATAGAAAGAGAGACTCAAAAATAAATTCGTTTGTAATATCTTGAAGTCAAGAGAATGTTTGGGTCCAAACTCTCCTCGAGAAACTCCTAAATCGATCAAAATGCTTCCATGAAGAGACCAAGCGCAAAATACTAGGGAAAAGCTCCTTCAATATTCGGAGTCCTCCTGGGATTTATGATGACATCCCCCTCTTCCCTGTCCTTCGATTCTTCTTTAAACAAGGGATACCAGTAGTTGGTCGGAATTGTATTACACAGACATTAGTATTACTGAAGTATTGTTATCCTGTGTAGAGGATTGGCTTGTATAGATTACTGCATAAGCTTTCGTTTCACTTAGAATTGGTGTGCTGGACCAACCCATGTAAACTGGTCACACCTTTCTACTAGGTTCTAAGGAACCTAAATTCACTGGCATGGCTGAATGTTGGAAATGCTTGTGATAAGTAAAACATGAAAACATAACATGTTGGCCGCTGCTTTGCAAGCCAAGGTTCAGTACTGGACTGGACATTAAACTAGCTAAGAATACAAAGAAAGTTCTTAGAAAACATAACATTTTGGCCACTGCTTTGCAAGCCAAAGTTCAGTACATGGACAGGACGTACGCAAATGATTGGGGCTGCAGCTCAACACAGGGGTTGCAGCTCAACACAGGGGTTGCAGCTCAACACATGGGTTGCAGCTCAACACATGGGTTGCAGCTCAACACAGGGATTGCAGCTCAACACAGTAGTTGCAGCTCAACACAGGGGTTGCAGCTCAACACAGCGGTTGCAGCTCAACACAGGGGTTGCAGCTCAACACAGGGGTTGCAGCTCAACACAGGGGTTGCAACTCAACACAGGGGTTGCAGCTCAAAATGTGGCAAATACAATAACCGCGTACCCATGGCTTCATGAAGTAACACACTGTGGGAGTGAAAGCTTTCCTTTTGTACCCCTGCCCATCCCATCTTTGAACGTTATAGTTTGTATCACTGTGAAACAAGCTTGGCATTCAGACGGAAAATAGCTCTGCACGTATAGTGAAGAAGTTGATTTCATGAACTGCTGTCTCAAGCAGTCGCAGTCTTACTCTCTCCCCGACAAGTCCAATTGTTGCTCTCACGTTTCCCGTTCCGTTCTTTAAAAAATCCATCACCATTTAAAACATCCACGAAAAACAACAAACCTGAAGAGGAGCAAGTCGACAACAACGGTGAGAATTATATAGTCCCTGTCGTTTGTCTAACGATTGAGTTGTGGTGTCATAATGTTTCTATTGAACCGTTACGTCTCTTACAGAACTTGACACTCAACAATTGCCAACCGTTCAGACACAATACTCCTCATTCGGAATCGTATACAGTCTCGGAAACAGGTGAACGAAGGTAAAAGTCTACAATTTTATGCTAGCCTTAACTTCTTGATGACTTGTGGATTGATGACGTAACAATGCAATGTGACCTTTTTATGATTCGTAGACTGCAAGACTAAATTTTCACCAAGACAAGTCGTCAATTGTGTTTGCTACTTCCAACTGTGGGACTTGTGTTTGTGAAAAAGTGAAGTGGAAATCAAAAGCCACAAAAACTAAGACAAAAACTTGGTTATCCTGTGCGAAATTTAACTCTAAAGCTAAATAAAGCGTCCGTACCGAAAAGTAAAAAGTTACAAAGTGTTAAAAATGTTACAAACCCCAACTCAAAACTTACTGTTTTTTAAATAAGCAAATATTACAAGCGAAAGCTATTCAGCGTTACGATGGCTGATCGTCGGAACAACAACGACCCAAATCTTAATGTCCCCATCAACCCCGGGTTACTGGATATGGATGACCTCGCCGTGGGAGACGTTGACCTCCACGAGGTAGAACAATATGTTCTCCAAGAAGCCAACAACATGGAAGAACTCGAGAATGAGAGAAGAAGAGATGGGGATGAAGGATCTGAGGATCCAGAAAGCTTTTATCACGAGTCTCACTCCAACATTGGTGACCCTTTAGCTTGGTGGCAACACCAACAACAATCCCATCGTCATCAGCACCAACCACAATCTCACCTTTTCCACCTCAGTTACAACAACAACCTCAGTGGTGATATGTCAGCTTCACAATTTGAGTTGTTTTTTGATAGCTTCCCTACAACGTCATCGTCTCCTTCACAGGTGGAAAGGGGGATGGAGGAGGAGGATGGTAGCATGCAATATTCATCGTCATCATCATCAATGACGGGACTGGGGAATGAGGATGAGATCCATGTAAACTTTTCCGACTTGGGTCAAGGGGTACCAGACTGGAGGAGTCATTTCATAGGAGACACTTTTGTGAATACTGTCTTCTTAAAATAACGCAGTTCAACTATACCTTCAACTCGCATACGAGTACACTTTCCTGAGATTATCCATATTTGGTATGGGCTAGATTATGATGATTCTCCAAGATATCAAAATATATTTAAAAGGTCAATATTACAGAAACCGATTAGATAGATATAAAATATTTTATTAAACGTAAAGATAAAAGATATTTAGACTCTACCAAATAAGTCAATAATTAAAAACAAATAATGATAAATAAATTATAAAATCAATGAAATTCTGTTTACGAAATTACTTTTATCTACCTACCTAAAATACGTCACATATTCTGTAATATTCATCGGGTTAAAGTTAAAAGATAATTGAGTTTTTGAACATGATAATAAAAGCTGTATAAATAATTTTGAAGGATCGAGCAGCTGCATAGAGATCTTAATTTCTCATATAATTCAGTATCAAACCTACTGTCAAAGTCTTGTCATATAACAATCTTGCAATGATGAAAATAATGTAATCATGGAAACGTTTAGAATCTCTTCCACATTATTTACACATTTTGGCCAATGCAAATGTGCTCCAGATTCACCAAAGTTCCTGAAAAATCAAACCTGACACCAATGTAAATTATTTTGGATTCGTTCATGTCTTGTATTCTATACATCGTTGGCGCAAAACTGTTTTCTGCCATGCAAAGCCATACGGATCCGTAGATAGAAATGAACATTGCATATTTATGACTACATAACTGTAAGAGTCGTTGGGATCGGATAGAATCAAGGGTGTCTCCCATCCCTTCGTCCATGCCTTTCGCGTCAGGTTGTAGTACCCATTTTTGTAACACAACGGTTGATCCAGGTGATGTTTTGAGATGAATGGAAAAATCTCATCCACTGGATTTCCTAGGCCGACCACAATCTCGTGCTTTCCGTATGCAATGCACTCAATAAACTCATAGTTTGGGTAGGCTTGGTTTTTTGAAAGTTATCATGCATATTCGACTGAAGGCTTGGAGTAGTACTCAAGTTGTACCAATGACAATACCAATACAAACCTGTACCAATGAAATTAGTAAGTGCATTAATACGTTGCATTGTACTGTTTTTATGTATACATCCGTCTTCGTGGGCGAAATTGTGACGGCATCACGGACATCAAGAATCCAAGGGTGCCATAACTTCCGAAGTATGCAGTAAAAAGTTCAAAATTCGAAGCCTGTAAAAATTCAATTCTGGATTCAATTTGCCCAATGAATATAGAACAAATTGTCTTACACATACTTACCCTTGAACATGTCACAGTCGTGCCATTTGGCATTTCCAAATATTGGTTGAAGAACTAGCTATTGTGATAGAATAAACTATTGGGTTGCACGCATATTGCCTGTTGAATTGTTAACAGGCGTGACGGAATGCAGAGTATAGGAAGTGGTTGCAATGAACAATGGAAGGAATAAGATTGTGAAACTGTCCCGACAGTTATTTGATTGAAACACTCAGTAATATTGGAATTGTTTATGTCGTCATAACAAAACCACATCACCTTAATGATTCGATGTCTACCTTCATACCGTCATACCTACATTGGCTCCCAAATCGCTGAAGTAAATAACCTCACATCTACAGTGAATGTTATCCAGCAGTTATATATCACGTACATAGCGCGTTGAATAAGTTCGTTCGTGTGCTCACAGTCCTATTACAAGAACCATTAAACCACAAGTGTGCGGTACGATGATTTCGTAATTTCAATGTATCCTCAGGTGACCGAAAAAGCGAATTTATAGATATGTATTAAATCGAATTTATGATTATTAAATTTGCAAGATGGTGGCCGCCTTGCTATTGTGTAAAGAAGTTAGACTTGTGGGCAGGGTGAATTCCAATCGCTCAGGTCGTAAAAGTTTGAAAACGTTTGTGATGAATAACACATCTGCTCTTTTTTTACAGAGTTGGAAAAGCCATAAAAATGTATACAAAACACGGAACGTGGCTTTTGGAAAGACACGAGGATAGGGGTACCTTTTTATCCCTACTCAATTAATGCGGATATCTAAAAAATACTACCTGACGCTCAGTGTTCATAAACCATGAAATCAAATACTCCATAGATTCAGATCACCAACTGTGCAACAACTTTCAAAATTCGACATAAAAGATTGTAAGAAAACATGGATAAGCGACTGGCCATCGCAAAACGCCATGTGTTGGAGGAGGGGAAGAAGGAATTTGTGAAATGTGACATGCGACGTAAATCTTTTAAATATAAAATAAATATAAATATTAAATTTTTCTTGGGATCCAGTGCTTTGTTCCGTGTTTTCAAAAAAAACAGGAAAGATAAATGCTTTATCGTTATTGTTGCCATGCGGTTTTATACGTAGCTGGTTTTTCGCTTCATTCAAAGTAAACATAAAATGCCCGATTTACGCTGGATTACTTGTTGCTCTTTGGCTAAACGGAGAAATCAAGTGCATCAGTGTTTTCGGCATAACATAGTTCATAGCTGCTTCCTTCAAATATGCTGTAAACGCAAGCCTTTTTGCCTTTTTTAAGGGGATGAGGTAAACTGAGATGCCAGGATGAATCAATCACGGATGAGGGAACTTTACCACATGTAAAGTAATTCATTAAGCCTAATTAATAAGAGTTGACCATTTCTAGGATTTTCTTTTTTTATGATTTTATGACTCCCTCGACTTACCCCACAGCACACGAGACTCGACCCACCGCATAGCACAAACACAAAATTGTAAATCTTTTGCTTTCTCTGTTTGAAAAAGGGTCTCTATTCTGTTCATAAGAAGTCGTCTCTCGCAGTTCTAAAATTACCTAGAATCCATTTGTACTTTTACAAAATCGAAAGGCTACATTCTTTTTTCTTCCATCAATCCTCTTTGTTCACGGAGAAACGAGACAAAACGAAGAGTGCTTTTGTCTTTGCGTGGTTGCATGTAGAGAGTGACCTTTTGTTTGGAATGCAATTTTGTTTGCAATATTTAACACTGTGAGACACTGACGGAAACCTACATTTCTACATTACGGCTGATCGGTAAAAACACATGATGACAAAATAGGACAAATCCACGAAGACAATCAGAGCTTAACATGACACAAATACTTCTTCACTTCTTCCACATTTAACAACAAATCAAGCGGACGCTTTGGTCGTAAATCATAACATGGTATGGTGCACAGCTAACAACAGATTGAGTTGCAATGTGACAAAATGCAAAGCAAAGGGTCTTATAGCAAGATCTCAAAGCAAAATCATACGCCTCACTCAATTGAATTTGCTTTAATTCACCATATTTAATTACTAAGGTAAAATGTAGGTTTTTGGACGGATTTGGTCTGTACGTTATATTGTATCTCTCAAGGCACCATGGTTGATATGATATGTTAATTGAATCAGCAAGTAGATAGAAAAAGTCCATCCTTTTGTTTACCTTATCCATAGCCGAATGACAAAAGTGGATTTCTCACAGTTAAGTGACTCTCCCTCCAGAGGATCCTTGTTTCAGTTAATTTGTGATCAGTCTTCCTTAAAAAACAAAATTCGTCAACAATATAAAACCAGACGATGTTCCGTCTTGCCTTTGTCCCCTCTCTCGCTTCGCTCTTTGCTTGAGTGAATGGTGGTGGTCTTCATAGCTTTCCCTGCTCCCTTTCCAACACTGAAGCCAATAAAAGTTTGACTCAGTTTCAGAATTTCTATTTTATGACTCCGTCCTGCTGTCACTCCAATATTGGAAATCTCTTTTTAAAAGGGTCTCTGTATTTTTACTTTTCATGAAATAGTGTTCAGTTATAAAATTACCGGTACAAACCGACTTTCACTGTACAAACATTCCAAAATGCACAATAAATAATAAAAACGACTTTCTTCACTGCAACTGGATTTATGCTTAACTCACGCAATGAGAATTTGAAGCTTGAGTTTGTTTTTTAGATGATAGGCTATCAATTGTTGCAATTTTTTGTGACAAATGTCAATCTCGAGACAAATGAGAACAATCAAATTTCAAGCTTTAAATCACGAAACGAAAGTAAATAGTTAAAATATGTACTGTGCCTTCATTTTACCGAGTTTCACTTACTTTCACCTGTCATTTTACATTATTTTATTTACATGACTGGGTAGAACGCAAGGACAATTATGTGGCCTTAAATATTCATCGCATCACTTTCTCACTCTTTTAGTCCAGGCATATGCCATTTATTACTATCATCCTGCACGATAAGACATTTGGTCCAGTGTGCATAACTTTCCCTTTTTCGTGGTTTCCAGTAGAGATAAATAAATTATTATGTTCTACCCCTCACCCTAGAGTTTATGGCATGGAGACCGTATTTATGGAGGGTGGATGGATGAGAAAGGACAAAATTCCAGAAAATAGAGAATAATCTGTGAATCAATGCAATCTGTGTCGAACCTTTTTTCTACAGTTTCTTCAATTTTGTCTATAAAGTAATGTACATTTATCCTTCAGAGTGTCGTAAAACAGTTTGTTTTTTGCCCTAAATTTTCATCTATTATTAGCTATCTTCAATAGCTTATGCGTTCACTTCAATTGTCCCAGCTGATCATTTGACTGACGTTCTGTCCGTTGGTCGTCAACTCGTCCACCTCTACGCACACATGCATTTGACAGCTCCCCTTCAAACAGAAGAAGACCACTGATTTAATGAAGGGAAAGACACTGATTTAATGAGGGATTTGATCTCTTTCCATCCTGTGATGACATTTGAAGGGATTGGAGACGGGGGCAAACAGGACATTTCTTAAAACTTTAAAAAGTTTAATCGACTACTTTATTGTTGTTTATTGTTTAACTATCGACTACTTCATTCATATATTTTCAACTTTTCTGAGCAATTCCTCAGTTCTTCCACTACATTCCACATTATCCCTCTGTCTGTATTAAGCCTTTCTTTTAAACATCCTGAAACTACAATTGTTACCAAGAATTTTACCGCAGACATAACACATAAAAACCCTGCAAAAAAGAAAAGAATTCAGGGTCACGGTCGGTCTTCAATTAACAAGAGAACATTCATAGCAGAAAATAGAAAAATATATATAAAATGAAAACGACGATAGGAATGAAAAGTCTTGACGTAGTTGATTTACATTGACCAAAGTATGCATTGTTGTTTTAAGGACCGACCTCAAACTTTAACGACTGATTGTCAAAAGGGGCGTTTTTCAGAAAGCTGACATTTTAGGAGGAGAAACAATTCACACTCTTAAAACAACTGCGGTCGAGGTTGGTCAAGAAACATACGACCGGAATCATGGTTGCCTTGGTGGTGACCGTCTTGTTGACTGTGATTATACAATGTCAAGGTAATAGATAAACATGGGATGTGAAATTTATTATGGAAATTTTACTACTAATCTGTATATATACTTTTTGGATAGGTGAATGGGAAGAAGAAGGAGGAGGACCGGGTGGGGCGGCTCATCCACTCCACCCAGATACATGGTGGGGACGAGGCTACTATGTAGGGCATCATCATCGCAAGGGACAATTATCTGGACCATGGAACTGGAGAAGCCTCTGGGGAAACACGAGACGTCTAAACGGTGACGGTGCACGGTTTACTTTGCGTGGTACGCACGATGCAACCTCAGTTTCTGGAGGCATGGAACCGGAGGTGAGTTATTCATCCGAACGTTTTAATCATAAAATACTTTTGTGCGCTTTTAACGGTACAGGTAATGGACGACGCCACTATACAACAGTTTGGCCTTAGCGAGCTTAGACAGGCGATAAAGGCGTACACTGGTGTATCGCCAACGCACGTATACACAAGGGCCCCAGCGTCGGGGTCTTATGAGTGTTTTTTGTGTGGGTCATACCCTGACCTGTACGATGGACGAAATTATGCTGGTGGAGTAGCCCCAAAACAGGTGACTGTAAGCGTCAGTGCTTCAGTCCTTCACCCATTCCACGAATCCATAGGGGAGCGGGTGGCTGTTGTCGCTAATGCAACGTTTAGAAATAACGGTGCAGGACCTATTGTGATTAGGGAAACGCTGACCCACACAGTCGAGGACTCATTAGAGGTAACCTTCTCCGAAACAGTGTCCAACACCATATTTGCAAAAGCCGAATGTCAAATAAAAGTGGTGAATATTGGGGGAGGCTGGGAACGTAAGACTACAGTCGGGAAAGAGGAAACAACCACCAGAGCATCTAAAATTGGTACCTCAACGCAGTTAGACATCCCATTACAGGTGGGAGAGGGAGTGTCAGTTCAGATAATTTCTACACTACAACAGGCTGAAGCTGTCCTTGAGTACACCGCCACGCTTGATGGGAAAATAGTTACCTACTTTTATTACAAATGGAAGAACCAATATTTTCATGGATTTCATGTCCAGGACATATTGGACGTTAACAAATTACCCCGAACTGCGCAGGTAACCCAAAGCATCAAGACCGGCTACTTCTTTAACAAGGCTGTTGTCGTGAAGAATATCTCAAGTCATGAAGTTTTGGGCGTGATCCATGTTTCGGACGGTGACTCGGGACCCATCGTTCTCCGTGTAGGTGATGATGGATTCTATCATCGTGAGTTCAGCCCGGATGGGGACTATTATCATTACTGATAATAATAATTCTAATAATGATAAGAATATAATAATAATACTAATAATAACAATCCATTCACTAACTTACTAATAAAATCTAATGACTAATAAAAATCCATTCAATTTATTCAATATGAAATGGTTTTGGTCGTTAGGTTTGTTGTCCAACTTGAAAGGATTCTTGAAAGTGATATAAAAAGTACAAATTCTAACGAACCGCACAAATTTACACATATAAGCTACAGGCTGATACCATATTATCCAAATTTTTGTAAAATAGTAATAGAGTAATTTATATCCAATTTATTTATCTCCAATAGCTGATGCGTTTACTTCAATTGTTCCAGCTGGTCATTTGACTGTCGATCTGTCTGTTGCGTTTGACACGACCTTGCTTCTCTCAGACATATTTTCAGTGGTTCCCTTTATACACTGATTTATTGAAGAGAATGACACCTCAAACAAGTAGAAAAAACGTCGCCAGTGTCCCACACACGAGGCATCATCATCATCCGCATTACATTGCTCCTACCGGCATAGCTTAAACTGTTCCTACAATCTTCTCTCTTTGTCTTCCTCCTGCTGCTACAACAGCCTCTTTTTCGTTGGTCAAACAACTCCATTCCTTCTGGAGATAACTTCATTCTTCTTTTCACAAAGAATTATTTTCCTTTGCATTGTGTACCAGGTTGTCTACTTCTCATTCTCTGGATTGACCTAGATTTATTTTATTTCGAGATAACCAGCATTGAAGAAAATAATGCTTTCCTCGAGTCAAGTAAGAAATAATAATAAACCAAAACTGAGGCAAACCCTCAAAAACTGCAGACAGTACACAAGGGTCATAAAGAACAATAATTCAAAAAGTTATACAGCTGCACTGCTTTCATTCAATTTCAACGGTTCCATCCAGAAAATGATTGTATTAATAGAATAATTGGTTTCTTTGTAATATTCACGAAAGTGACATCTTCCAGAAAACATGTACGGTCCAAAAGTAATAAAATCAATCCAATAATCATGGTTATTTTCTTACAGTCAGTTCCGTTCTCTCCTTCAGTTTTTAATGAAAAAGGAAAAGGAGATGTAAATTAAAATCATGCGGAGTGGATTTTTTGAAGAAAAAAACAGGTAGAGACGAAATGAAACGAGAGGAACAAGAATGCCTGTTAGTCAAGTCAGTTAAATGTGGACCAAATAAAGTCGCTGGTTTTGATCGGTGTTCTGGTATAGCAAAATGCGAATTAAGGAAAAAGCAAAAATGCGTGCCTTAAAGCATATCAAGCCGTAGCAGATGTCTTGTTGAAAAGGGCTTGGAAGGTTTGATCCATCAAAAAACAACTAGCAATCCAGCATAAAGCCATCAATAACGGTTCAATAATGTTTTCTGATTGTGACGCGTGAAAGTTTTCCTTCACCATTCCTTCCCCCTACTGTTGGGTGTTTCGATTGAATAGAAGCATGTACAATTTTCGGCTTCTTCCCGTGTCCTGAGAATCGAATTTTGGTTATTTTGTGTAAAACGGCAGGCGTAAACACGGAGTGGACGATGAATTTAGCGTGGGGTAGCTCCAAATTTCTTCCTGTCATTTCCAACTGGTTGTTTTGTTTCTTTCACAGTGGCAGTTGCAGCATGACATTCACCGCAACAAGTCCTAGTTTTGTGTGTCTGTGTGGACAAATGTTTCAAGCCAATGAGTTTTTAAACTTGGAACTCAACAGGCCAGCAGCTTTTTGACTTCAAAAGCAACAAAATTAAGATTTTGACATATCCTCCGATTTGTCTGAATAATGTTGTATTAACAACGGGAATGCTGACATAATTGACTAACTGTCCCCACCGGAGTGAACTGAAGTGGTCGTATTGGATTGATTGTGTTGTCTGTGGATTTATTCTGTTTGAAACGATTTTGTAAAGGAACAAATCAGGTAAGAAGTTTTTTGTCAATCTCCGCTACAATGGAACACTTGGGAAGGAAAGGGATAGGGTTTTGGTGAACTAACCAACTTATGTATTTAAGACTAAATGGTGGCGGTACAGGCTTGGCTTTTTAACGATGCTCATAATTGAAGAGGTATGAGATACATAAAAACATTGAAGTGACCAATTACGGTATTCAAGTGGCGAACTATTCATACAGCGTATCATAGAGAACTGAGCAGAGGATACCTGTTGCATTTTTAGAAGTCAGAAAATTGTTTAGTATTTAACTTGATTGTATGTATTCCAATTCCAGTCCTACTCCACCTCCTCAGCCACATCCAGCCCTGGCGTTTACCGGTCAAAGTTGAAGGAGAAGGACCTCACCTCACGAAGACTGTCTTGTCAACTGTCATCGGCCGACGTCATGTCAACTGACCTCCTCGCCTCACATTTCAGTCAGGCTCGTGGTGGAGTTAAGATCCTGCCGCCTGGTTTCTTCATACCACCACCTCCACCCCAAAGAGCAAACGTGGCAAAGAAGCGCACAGGACAGTTTCCAGCACCAACGACACAGAGCAGTACAGGCGCCGGCCTTTCTGTTTTACGGAATAGGGATAACTATCCCAGCCATGGTTCCAATGTAAGCAAAACATGTTTTTGTAATCTGAAATCCTTTGGGTTCATTGATGAACTATTTTTACTTTTGTCTGTGACTAGGCTGCTCATAACGAGGAGAATCCATTCCAAGGCACCTTCCACAAATGGCAACCTATCGCAAAGAAAGGACTCAATCCTCATCACCAGTTGGAAGATCCCAAAGGAAAATCTCAGAAGACTCAGACTGCCCCGTCAACATCCTCATCATTTGTGATTTTAAGTTGCACTTCAAAGACTGTCCAACCCCAACCTCCTCCTCCTGAGACTTATTGTCCCAAATACGATGGGCAAAACGGTTTGGCTAGAGCGGTTAGGAAATATGCATCAAATGTGAGTATCCCAGGCCGTCCTGATCCGACTTCTTCTTCAGAGTCGGACGACGAGGATGAAGAACCAGGGGAGTTTGAGTGTCCTCAGGTTGAAGATACACAAGATGAAGTGGAGGTAACCACAGTCCAAAACCACATACAACTATTATCTAAACACTGATTAAACTTCTTATTTTTCAGGTTCCCCCTCATCCTCCCAAATTGAAGAAGATGGGAAAAGGACCGTTGACCTGCGGAAGCTCAGATGAGTCCAGGGTGGCAAAAGGAAATACTGCATCATGTGACAAGTGTGGAGCTGGTTTCCTCACACCTAGGCTACTCAGGATGCATCAAGATGTAAGTTGATCTATAGATATATTTGAATGTATGCCAAATCCATGGTTTTGATCCTTTTGTAATTTTTGTGTAGAGATCCCACGTTCCTGGAGGTGTCCCTTGCCAATATTGTCCATGCACCTTTGCCAAGAAAAGTGGAGTCTGATCCCACGCTTCCCAAATACATCCTACCGAATGGAAGGCTGAGCAGGCTGAAGGTCGTCGTCGAATGGTGGATGTTGGAACCAGCAATCCTGACATTCTTCCGAATGAAAAAGTTCCCCCAATTACAATTCGCAAATCCAAGAACACTTTTAGTATTGTTGGAAATTTGAACGCTGAAATCCCGGTAAGTATTTGGTCTTTCAATATTTTTGTAAGCTTCAATTTTTGATTTTGAATGTCTTTCCTTTTCTCAGGTTCCTGAAGCGACTCTTGGCCTTAGCGAACCAGGCCAACTAAATGCTGGGAATGTTAACAGTTATACCAATACCGGACATCAAACCGTTGAGAGTACCCAGGGCAGCAATGTCGGATCCGATGCACAATGTGGAAAACGGTTCGAGTTCTGAACGGACTTTAAGGCGTCACGTGGGAGACTGTCAACCAGGAAGACGGACGACCGGGGAAGTAAGACAGAATCTAAATGATTAAAGCGTTATTAATTTCCACTTTTTTAAACAAGGATCCTGAGAAGCCTAAAACAGGGAAATCGGCGGCATTACAACAATTCCTGGGCTCCACCTGCTCCCGTTGTTCCTTGTCACTTCACAACAGCACTCAACTTTTCCTTCATCTTCAGGTGTGTACCCTCTTTTTATAATTCTATTGACAAGATACAAAAATATTGGTGATTTGTTTTTTAGAGCTGTGAAGGAGATGTTCAAGTGTTCATTTGCAGTTTATGCTTTATCCCTTACAATACTCTGGCTCACTTGAGGGAGCACTTGTGGAAGTCTCACATGACGATTCCGGAAAAACTGAAGTACGCAGGGTGCTTAAAGTGATGAAGGATTCAAATTGTTCTAACACCTTCCATTTCCCTTTTCAAGGTGCGGCTCAACTGCTGGAGGCAATCCAAATAACCCAAATCCTTGGGTCTGTCAAATCTGCAACGTTGGGAAGAAGAACAGGATGAATTTTGTGATGCATTTAAGCGTAAGCCATTAAAACTACATGCTAACAAAGAAAGAGGACAAACGCTAAAAGGCTTTAATGATTTCTTAGGTTCCTTTTGCCCACAGATGCAACCAGGTGAGGTCCATTTGGGCGACTACGAATGGGATTATTGCAACCGATGATGAGGAGGATCAGAAGAAGACTGTCAATGTCCAAGACCCCATCGGACCTGGAGAGGAGGATGACTGTGTTTTCCTCTGCTATTCGTAAGTCTAGCCCTCATCCTTGTTGAATTATTTTTCTAATTATTTCTCACTTTGTCAGGGAACTGGACATCGAGACAACCGAGAGTGTCTCGTGCGAGGTCTGTGGACGCTTTTTTACGACTGTCCAGGAGGCCAGGGAGCATTACAAGGTGAGAGTTGTACAATGGATCTGAGTATCATTTTTTTACATTCTTTTTTTAACCAAAAAATCAGGCATTTCCTTCTGGACCCCGTTTGGTTTGCTTCATCTGTGGGGACGGATGTGTGACCGCTTGTGACGCCGCTCTGAACGAGGAGGCATGAATGTTTTGAAGAAGACTGGATTTTGTTAATAATTACTTATATAGTTCTCATTTTTGTACACAGGAATTGTCTAATTTTTGTCACTCCGGTGTTTGCTTATAGTTAGTTTCACTTCCCAAGGCTTTCCTTGTGAGTGAATGGAAAATGAGGATGAAGCAATAATAGATACATCAATTAATCAATAAAGCCTGTAGAATATATGAAATTTACGCCTAATACCTATGACCCCTTCGTCTATCCAAATCACAGGGACGCAAGTCCTGGTAAACAAACTTGGTCCGAGAAACACACCGGTAGTTCGTGCCTGGATAGAAAGTCGAGAAAATCCTGCTGACGGGCCAAGGCGGGTATCAGCAAAGACGTATAGACAAAAGTAAAGTATACAGACCATGATTTAATTCGAATGAATTAACCCATACGCATGGAACCCAAGGCAACGCATGCCCTTAGCCCAAAGAAGTACCCGCGTCAGCCGCTGAAACTCCTCCACCGTCACGGGTTCCTCATCCCTGACCCAAGTCCAAAGCAGAGGAGCCTTAAGGACTCCAAACCTACTAAAATAAAAAGATGACAAAAAAGACATTTCCGTTTACAACAGTACCACTGGGGAATGAACCCTCCCCACGACTTCAAAGGCAGCGACCACATCGTGGATGGAACACAGAGTCCTTTCTAGAGTGATTTGACTCTCTTTGCACCCCTTCTTCCACTTCGAAGCAGGGACTGGAGGACTTCGGCAATGATCCGAACAGTGTCTCCTCCACGCTCTCTCTCTCTCTCTCTCTCTCTCTTACTTCGATCCAACGAACGGGAACGCGATATTATTTAGATTTAGAAAAGCACGATGAAGCTTCTCTAGTCTGTCAGGTTGGGAGGATGAGGACAGAAGAGTCCCTTGAAGACTTAGACTCTTCAAGGACGCCAGAGGCTGCCACTGCATTAGGCATGCCTACAACGCCCTGTTAATCGGAAAAAATACTGCCATTGGGTCTACCATATTCACAAGATTGAGTACAAGAGCCCATATACTAGCTACTTTTAATTCAAGTACAGAGACAAGTAAATTTTTCTTATGCTGAACCCACAAGATTGAATATACTAGATTCAAGTTACTCCTATGAATAATAAAGTCCACAAGAATCTAGATACTTGTACTAGTTGGCTGGAATCATTAAAAATCAGCTGATTTCAAAGTTTGATCAGCTGGAACCTCCTAATTTGATAGATGAGCGTGAATAATACACAATCAGTTGAATCTATACTTAGACCAGCTGATTTAGAGCCTAATCAGCTCATGCAAGATAGAGGGAAGCCAGATACTTGGTCTCATCTATGTCCGACTTCTCCGCTCGGAGATTTCCCTCTCTGGAGACGTTGGCATTCGGTGAATTGGACAACATCCTTGACCTCCCTCGGCTTCACCCGAGCCTTGCAAACATAATGATGAAACTTCTTAAGGGGATGGTTCAGGAGGCAAGGGGTGTCAAAACGTAATTGGACCTGACCTACTAAAATTATTCTTTAAGTGTGGCATAATGCTGAACCGACAAAAAGAAAAGGCATTAGAATTCAGAATGTTCTCCAGTGCCATATTCAAGGCGTTGCTTAGCGTTTCCTGTGGCCAGTGATTGTCACATCTCAAAGGGAGTGTTGCAGCATTCAGCGTTAGAATAAGCAGTAGAGAGGAACAAATTTATTTTTTAAACCCTTATTTAAATATTACACCCTTCATACGGACTATACAAATGAATCTGTTGTGTGAGCTGGGTGAAAGTCTACATCTACACACTTATTTCTCAAAAGCTCAGAGGACATTGAGGTGATTAGTAGCAAATTCCCTTATACATTGCATTAATTTTCGCTCCATCTTGGTCCGTCACGTACTGGTATGGGGTGCTTCCTTTGCCCTCTTGCTTCTGTTTCAAAAATTATTCGGGCTGTTATTTTGCGATTGTATTGTATATAGTGTGTTCCCGGTTACCCTGATGCGCCAAACGGGTTTTCCATTCCTGGAGAAA
Source organism: Isotomiella paraminor (assembly GCA_034699605.1). Classification (NCBI taxonomy): domain Eukaryota; kingdom Metazoa; phylum Arthropoda; class Collembola; order Entomobryomorpha; family Isotomidae; genus Isotomiella; species Isotomiella paraminor. Next base: position 7,911 of record JAQGCL010000005.1, on the reverse strand, counting down.
GCTTTTTGGGTGTAGAGCATAACGCTCCAGTAATCGAAAGTGGTACCAAAGGTGCTTGTTCCAGGTATTATCTGGTACTGCTCGGCCATCCCTAACATATTGAAGTGGTATTAGAAACAAAGTTGCATTTCGCCCCGTCTGCATTACCATCCATAAGGTTTTCAGTATGCACTTGGATGTACTCTTCTCGGTCGGGCCGCTGTTGCTCATGCCAGTACCCCACGACATGGATGAGTTCGTGGGGCCCTGGTCCAACGGAGGAAACGCAGGTACCATGCTCCGTCCCGTTAGGATGCACCCCCAAATGAACGATCTGACCATTGAACAGTTACATTCCACGATTATATTAGACTGTTGTTTTTGTCATCAATGCCAACATACGTACCTGCTGACCGCCCTTTCGGCCGACGAATGCTCCACACGCTGCATCATTTTCCCTTTTAATAAAGATATAGTCATCTTCTCCCCTGTGCTTTTTGAATCGTATGCACGATTTTGCTTCAATTTGTTGCATGGAGTCAAGGATTTCGCCGATCTCCGCCGTGGCTACAGCAAAACATAATGTAATGATTAGGAAACATAACGCAAATGTTGGAGTTTATGCACAATATTTTGGGTCGATCTCAAACGGGATGACCCCGTTGGGCCATCGGTATTTCGCCTCAGTGCGGCCATTCATGGGACCGAATTGCTCCAACATTTCAAGTCTTTCCTTGTCCACCTGCATGTCCCCAATCCAGATGAGTTGATTCGACGCCGAGGTCCATGGCCGCGGCCGCATTTGATGATGATGGTGGACCGGTGCCCCACCAACATCCTGAAGGGGTAATGCGAGAAAGAAGATGGCAGCGTACAGAAGTATCATCATGTTCATGAACCTTTATCAAGAACACAAATTACTATGTACAAAGTCATTTGATGCCATCAACATTTATAATAATTAGGACGAGTTGTTACATCTTTGCTTGATTGTGGGGTTCACAAAGCTATCCCTATTGTAACTCGTTTCACGGTTTCAAAGTACCCCCAAGTGAAAAATGCTCTTCCGCAACCCCACCGCCTTTAGAGATAATATGGGTCCATGTGGGAAACAATGAGACTTTTAGGCTCAGAAGCTTCCCGACCCTTCTGACACACTACTCGTGACAAGGCATTGATTGATGGCATAAGCTATAAACATAGTTAACTAGGGATGTAAAGCTGTCTACATAAAATACATTGCTGCGTAGCGGGACAAGTTGAGACAGCAGCCTCCCCTGGTCTCAATTTCCCTCACCCACATATCGCACACTGAAGTTATTGTAACCTGTGCAACTTGTTGTTTAGTTCGGTAGTCTTACTGTTTCAGTGCCGAGTCGGAAAGGAAACTTGAGAGCCAAACAAATGTGCCAGGTCGCCCCATGCAAACATTGATAAATTGTTGCTTACCAATTAAGAGTTGCCAAAAGAGGACTAGAAAGACTGACCAACTCGTTCACCTCCCTTTGTGATACTGAAAGTAGATAGATTTCACTTTGTGGCTTGAATAAATTATTGCTCTTTAAACTCCTATAACTTTGCAAACAGACACACGTAAAAATTGATGGCTTATTTGTCATTGCTCATCTTACTTCAATTTTCCAATGAACAAACGAGGTTTACCTATAACTTGCTACATTTTCTAGTCTGTCCTTGCAATGAAAAAGGATGAGTTGAACAAATTGTTTCCATGAGAGTTTCAATTTCAAATGAGATCCGAAATGTAGAGATCCGTTGGGGAACTTTTGCAAGTATGAGGTACGGGAACTGGATAGCTAAATGACAACATCAGGATTACATTGTTTAGCTTAGGTAGTCAAAGGTTCAAGTCTAAAATTTCCTTTGCCACTTCAGTTTATGGACACAATGAAAAGAAAATTTAAAAGCGGGATGCATCGCAGTGGAGAAGAAATGACACGTTTTAATTGATCATCATCATAGTCATTTCCAATGCATCATTTTCATTGTAGCTATGACTGGAATGTTAACCAAAAATTCTAATCAGTGTATGCGTCATTGAATTGACTTTAATGGGTAGTAAAGTTAATAGAAGCATTGGATTTAATTTAGCCCTAAACATATATTTGCAGCCAACTACGTCCTAAACCTTGCAGAGCAAAGTATCCGCTGACGTGTACGTGTGTATGACTCAAGTTCCAATATTCTAGTATGACAACCAAAACGATAAAAACTACGTTGACGTCGTTTCATGCTTAAACGGGACTGTTGAGATAGGGGCAAGTTGAGGAACATAGGTTCATAAATTACTGTTGGATTCTGACTGTCCTCCTTTTCATATAGCCGTCAACTAATTAGTCTAACTGACGTATCAGTCTCCAGGTACATCCAAGTGAAAAATGCTATTGCACAGAGAGTAAAGGAAGTTTTATGGAAACCAAGTGTAGGACTGGAAGGTCATCTACGTAGATTATGAATCGTTCCGGAGGTCATTACAATGATGAATGCAATTGACGTAGGTTCTAACTACAGCTCACGTCAGCAACGTTTTTGACGTAGTTGTACACACGTGGGTGGGCACGCCGAAGATTACAGGCAGTTGAAATCAACATTAAATTGAGCCGAAGTCGAATCTGGTTTTTTTGGAGGTCAGGTAGAAAATGGAATAGGAGGAATGGTATATGGCTTATCAATGTGGAACTGGTTACCACCACACTTGATTGCAATTTTGGTTAAAGAATCGGGTGTAATGGATTTGAATTGACCGCTATTGTTGCACAATGCCCCAATCCATGACGCAAATACCTGCTGCACATAGAAGAAAGCCACACTGCAAGACGTGAAGGTCATTTTTAGTTACCCAATGACGGAGTCAAGAAGGAAAATGCTTCAATAAATCTATATTACAAGGCCAATTAAATTAATTTCATTGACTATTTATTTGTATGGTGACATTTGAATACACATCACTACTCTTCTCCTACCATAGCATTACTCGCCATATCTTCTACTTTGTCAGTTTTTCGAATTGCTGGGCTTGGTCCAGAATATCCTTTCTCTTGCCTATCAGCAGCTAAAGCCTTTCCTCCGGCTCCTCCGTTTGGTCCTCCTCCTGTGGCTGCAGCTCCTGCAGATTGGTCACTGGCCTTAAAATTGGTATCCATGTTTCATTCAAACGGTTCTCAGTTCTATACTGTGAAATGTCTCTACATACCTCGGAGAGGGCAACGCTGGCGATGACTCCAATTAACAGCACACATACCAGGTACTTCATAGTAACGTTTTCAGGAGCCCGGAACGAGTGGTTGCGCAGAGTTAGAAGGTTGGGGCGTTGATGATATCACAAAAGCTTTGTTGTTGAGACAATAGACATGCATTGTTCGCATAAGTGGGTATTTTATGAGCAACGGCAGTAATAAAGTACGCAAATATGTTGACAATGCTGCTATACATAGCAATACACCGTGGCATTATTGGCTTTGGTACTCGTGTTGCTCCTGTGGGTATCCAATATTGACCTCCTCATTCCAGAGTCATAAGGGAACCGACGGCATAGCTATGGATGACAAGGACAACCTAAAATGGAAATGTAATGCTGTATTCTAGGGTGTTTCCAATATGTAGACAGCTTTCAGAAGTTGGATTTCAAGACGCAGTCTACCCTGTATACAACAAACATATCTATCTATATTCAAAAAAGTGTCAAATATATGAGTTCAGAAATTTTCCTACAATATCTAGCACTCTTCCCTTTATTCATCGAATCCTGGTAACGTAGCTTGGTCTGAGAAACACACCGGTAGTTCGTGTTTGGATAGAAATCCCAGAAAATCCTGCTGACGAGCCAAAGCGGGTATCTTCAAGACGAAAGGAAAGTATATACCATGCAGGAATTTATATTGGCATATGAATTACCCCATTTGCATGAAACCCTAGGCAACGCATCCCCTTTGCAAAAAGCAGTACCCGCGTCAGTCGTTGAAACTCCTCGACCGTCACGGGTTCCTCATCTCTGTCCCAAGTCCAATTCACAGCAACCGTTAAGGATTCCAGACCTGGACAACAAGAAAAAAGGATGAGAAAAAAGGGCATGTACCTTCCGCGCATACCTCCGGTGAAGAAACCTTCCCCCACGACTTCAAAGGCAGCGACAACATCGTGGATGGAGACCAAGTTCCTTTCTAAAGTGATCTGAATCTCTTTGAACCCCGCCTCCCATCTTCTCAGCGACTGAAGGACTTCGACCATGATCCGAGCAGTGTCTCCTCCACGCAGCTCCCTTTCGCCGTAATCCACTTGGAACGCGATACGGTTCAGATTAGGAAACGCACGATGAAGCTTATCAAGTCTCTCCGTTTGGCAAGATGAGGTGAGAAGGGTCCCCTGGAGACTTAGGTAGAGTCTTCAAGGAAGTTACTGGCTGGAAGTCGGAGAAAAGGGGAGGCCAGAAGTGAGGAAGCTCGTCGGTGAACAAGGCATCCTCTTCCCAGTCGATCTTCAACGTTTCCAGAGCCTTTGACCCGCCATTCAGGATATGATGCCACAACGACAGCATCACTGCAATGTCATCAGACCCTTGAAGCACGAGTTTCTTGAGAGAGGGCACTGGCTTCAGGCTCGGCAGGTCTGGGAGTGCCAGAGTCCCGCACCCAACTTGCCGATGTGTTAGTTCCAAGACCTCCAGGGTCCCTGCCACTGCATTAATCATGCCTAGAACACCCTGCAAAAAATGGCATTGGATCTTCATATCAATGAAGGGTATAGGGTGTCTTACCGTGGCAGAGTCCAATGTGTGACACCGGTAACTACAGTATCTCAGACGTTTCAAACTCATCCTTTTGGAAAGCTCCAATTGAAACCCCTTGATAGTCAACTCCTCCAAGTTGAAAGCCGCACCTGTCACATAGTTGTTCATGACTTGAGTAAGGTGCCGCCGACTGGTTGGAGAATCTCTTCCGATAGGTCGCAAGTCCACTTCCAGGGTGGTTAGACTCCTCTGCAAAACCCTGAAGGTGAACGTGCTACCCCACCAGTCTTGTATGAAGGAATCAGGATAGGTGTCCATGGCTAGGCAAAGTGTTGCAAGGTTGACACATTCTTTATTGATGTGGGTCAGAAGAATGCCCAAATGCCTGGGCTGAACACGCTCTAGATGAAGACATGTAATTGTGGAACCATGAGCTTTGGTCAGGGTGATGAAAAGTGATACAAGAGAAGGGGCACATCTCCTCTTGAATCGAGGACCTGAGGTGTCCCTGGAAGGCGAATTGACAAACGTCACGTCCACAGAGCGGGCCAGGCGACGTTCCATGTCCTTCACTTCCTTCTTTCGCATCCCTTCTCGAAGATAGAGCTTGGGTGGCCGCGAATACATTACTTTTAGGTTGAGGATTGCCTCGTTGAAGGTGGATGATACCAATCGAAGAAGGAGGAGTGGGGGTGTTAAGAATGGCAGTATTGCGCTCAGTAACTGCAATATAGGTACAGGTATTATTGATATTACGTAAAACAAAAACAACAAGGAATAACAAAAATTGCTGGTGGGTAAGTCAGAACTTGGTCAGAAGGAAATGTGTCCGGACCATCCTCTAAAACCCCACATCCATCCACAGAAGAAGGGGAACTGACCTGCAGGAAGGTCGTGTCCGTTCCTCTCAATGTTGGTATTGCAAAACCGCTCAAGTTGTATCGTTTCAACAAAAAATTGTTTACTTTTTTTAATAATTATTTTGTGAATTAATTGTGACTCCAATAGCAAATGGTATAACAGACCAGGCCACTTCCTCTGCTTTCCATATGGTGCATAATTTCGTCTTAGTATGAGTTGGTTTGGTACCAGCAGCAACATAGTATCATTATTACTATATGACGTATGACATACGTTAAGTCCCCTATCTCGCAACGAGTCAATCCATCCATCCATAAAAAGTTAAGTCAACCATACCACCGAAGCAATGCGTTATATATATTTTATGATAGAATCATTAAACCACAAGTTTCATCGATGGCATACATTGCAGTCTAAGCCTTTCAGCAGGGTACAGGCAAAACAAAGTGTTCCTCCGACCATGTTATTCACGTACACATGTGAACACATCTTCCCTGTGAGGGAGAACGCCGAATTGTGTACCTGAGAGACAGGGGACTTGGACATGTCATACGGACAGATCGACCGACATTTGATCAGCTGGGACACTTGAAGTAAACGCATACGTAGCCCAAACTCATTGTTTTCATCCAGTATTCGTACCGAGATAAATGACGATTTCGATTGATTCCAATATTGTTAATGAAATGACACACGTAAACGTCTTGTGGTGTTGCTTATACTTACTTGTTTGGTCGAGGACTATAGGACTATCCTCCCATGCCATCTGCACTCAAACAGAAAACTACGTTTTGGGTATCTGGTTGCCACCGTTTTCAGTGCGGGTTACATTGGAACAGTCATAAAAAATTGTGAATGTTCCTCTTCCACGAAGCCCTTACAACACATGGACGTATCCCTTCCTTGCCTTTCCGATAGAGACGCAAAAATGTAAGCTTTCCTAAACTTTGGAATACTAGGCGGTTCAAAATACTGATGATCGGCGGGAATGAAGATGCTTGGGACAAAGCGGTGGAGTTGCGAACCAAAGGGGTCCCCAACAAGGAATGTACAATGATTTACTCCAAGCCGCCATTCAAAAATGGCGTAGTGGAATACATGTGGTTATAAACTTCAGATACCTTTATATACATATTGTATTGATTGACAAAAATGGAAAACGTACGCTACTCTTTTCACAATGGAGGAACTACTCAGATACGAATGATTAAAGCTCTCTTGAGTGAGTGCACTTTGTTGTTACAAAGTTAAACCCAAACTCCGAAATGGCATAAAACAAAAACATAGTCAGTAAACGTCCAGCGTCTTTCATCGAATTTTTATAACGGCTGTTTTGACATTGGCGTAATTCATACCTACGCACTGGAATGCCTGGAAAACAAACAAAAACATGCGTCTGAAACGAATACATGTGGACATAACGAATGTTACGTTACGTGAAGCTGGTCAATTACCAGGAATAGGAAGATTCGTGCGGTTGACCTAACCAGGGGCTCACAGTTCCTATCACACCCTTTCACCCAACACGGTTTTGCAAATTCAGGGGATTCTGCATGAGTTTTTGTCCAGTCAAACCCCTGACAGTCGCCAACTCTGCCTCCCAGACTGGAGAATGTGATTCCCGCGTATACAAGGAAAAATCCAAAGGGTATTACGTCCAGCGTCTTATTCCCCGGAGTGTAATACTGCTCCAAAGTTCAATAGAAATTTTGTGGCCACAAAAATGTCTCAATCTTTAACCTTTTTGACAAACTCCGAACCTACGGCGAGGACGACATTGTACTCCAGGATTCTCAACATACTGCTTGCATTCATTGTAAAAACCTTCCCCATCCCCTTTCCCTTCTGCAGGGACACTAAATATAGAGTCCAAACAACTAACGTGTTGACGGTCAGACGCAGGAAAATTAAACGAAGGTTCTTTGACATTTTGATGAAAGAGTCAATCGTCCATGTTGTAAGGAAGTCGATATTTATTTGTCTTCTGGAATCTAAAAATACGTAAAGGAAAACAAGTCTTTGAAGGGTAATCTTTAAAATGTGGTTAAATAGTGCGATACTTGAAATGCACCTTTCGTCAGTTGGTCGTGGAAGTAAACGTGGTTGTCTTGAAGATTGTCCATGACGTTGAAATTATCAACTCAGTTAAGGACAGTGCAATCTTTGATTGAGTCTAAGTCAGTTGAATGTATTAAGCAGCCACACTCATTCTCAAGTTCAACACAACTCTTGAGACATAAAACTGGTCTTACGCAGTTCAGGATAACGGGACAATGACTTGTTTGTTACGAAATGAACATAACCACCATTCACTCAATCCCGTGAAT